>AWOL01S0023179.1:0-14159 GCA_000715115.1 Nicotiana otophora | reverse complement strand
AAAATATCAAATCTCGACCGTAGGCAACACCAACACTGGGCTGAAATGACAGAACACCCCTCCACAATGCGACGATAATAGCCCACTCGAATACGTCGGGAGAAATATCATGTACCATATCTGCAGTACCATTACAACTCATCGATGCCCAGTGATAACTAGCGCTCACATAGTATAAGAATGAGTAGGGAGGAAATGAAGGCATAAGCTTCAATGGGATCAAATCGCACGACGAGGAATCAAGAAGTGAAGTGCTCCTAACAGCCCTGTAGCCTCTCGAAGATAAGTACAGACGTCTCTGTACCGATCCGCAAGACTCTACTAGACTCGCTCATGACTCGTAAAACCCAAGTAAACCTAAAGCTCTAATACCAAGCTATCACGACCCAAAATCCACTATGGATCGTGATAGCGCCCAACGTCGCCGTTAGGCAAGCCAACAGTGAAGTACCAACTTAATTATTTATTTTATTATTTTTGAAATCATAAATCTTATTATATAGGGAAATCAATACATTAAAATCGTAGATATGTATAATTTAAATAAAATATAAAGTAAATGTGTGTTAATGGTAAGCAAAACAATATACAAATTCAAGAACATCCCAAAATCTGGTGTCACAAGTGCATAGGCATTTACTAGGAAGTACAATAATAATACAACATCTGTGTGGAATACAAGATATACAAGATAATGCAAATAATTATAATGGAGATTCCGTATGCTGCGGATCGTAACATGGGATGTAACTCACCGTGAAGACCCCACAATAGTTGCGCTTTTGCGCCCAAAACACCACTAAAATATATACCTACACAATAAGTGCAGAAGTGTCGCATGAGTATGTAAATCAACGCATATCCTGTAAGTATCTAACCTAACCCCATAGAAGTAGTGATGAGGGGTCGACATCGATACTTACTAGTGGTCCAATAAACCAAGTACAGTAGAAAGTAAACTAGTATGAAGAATGGTAAATAAACAGTTAAAACAAATATAAGTACATGATACGATACTCATCTGAACATTAAACACAATTCCTCAAATATCAGTTACCTCATCAAATGGAGTATATGATATGGTCCCCACCAGATAGGTCATCACAACTCAAGTAAGCAAAACTCACGGATACACTAGCTTTTTGTCAAATATTACGCACGATTTTGCCAAGGCGAAAGACCTGATCTCATAAGAGTAATTCATGAAGTTGCCGAGGAGAACAACCGGATCCCATAGGAGTGTGATACATGATACTGCCGAGGCGAACGGTCTGATCCCATAAGAGTGTGTTACATGATACTGCCAAGGTGAATGACCTGATCCTATAAGAGTGTGTTACAATAATATCCCGCCGAGGCGAACGACCCAATCCCATAAGAGTGTTGCTAAGGCGTTCATACCTATCCCATAAGAGTGTTACAATATCCTGCCGAGGCGAACGACCCCATCCCACAAGAGTGTTGCTGAGGCGTTCAGCCCGATCCCATAAAAGTAATTCAAAGTTGCCGAGGCAAGCGGACCGATCCTATAGGAGTGTGATACATGATACTATAAAGGCGAACGACCCGATCCCATAAGAGTGTGTTACATAATACTGCCGAGGCGAACGGCCCGATCCCATAAGTGTGTGTTATAATAATATCTTGCCGAGGCGAACGACCTGATCCCATAAGAGTGTTGCTGAGGCGTTTAGTCCAATCCCATAAGAGTGTTTTTTTAGAAATGCCCAGACGAACGGCCCGATCCCATTAGAATAAGAAGCTTTTTCGGGTCCTTGGCCCCACTCACGAATATACGTGTGCGTTTTGATGTTTAAGGAAGCTTTTCGATGAATACGCACAACACGGGAGAAATTCATAAAGGAAGCATAATTTTCTGCGGCTAATCCAGTAGCTCGTTGAATATCTACAATAGCGAGTCCATTACTCTACGCGAGTCTAGTCCCAGGTCATAATGCGAAATAAAGTAATTAAACATGCAAGGATAACTCAAATAGTATAGTTAGAGCATGGCGTGAATCTAAGTCTACCCAGACATAATCAGGAATTGTAGCATATGCACGGACACTCGTCACCTTATACGTGTGTAGCTCCCATAACATGTAGCATATAATAAATATAATACCTACGGAGTAATTTTCGCCTCACAAGGTTAGACAAGAGACTTACCTTACTCCAAAATCCGATAATCGGCTCCAACGCCTTTCTAACACCTCAAACCGATGACAAACGATCCGAAACTAATCAAACAACGTGCAATCCAATCAAAATATACTCCAATACTCGTAATTTGACAATTAGAAACAAATTCCCAACTTCTCAAGAAAAGTCAACAAAGTCAACCCTCGGGCCAACGCGTCCGGATTCCGAAAATTATCAAAAATAATTATTACCCATAACTTATATAGTATATATTTCGAAAATTATTCAATTTTGTCCATGAATTAACCCTCAAATTAAGGATTTACCATCTCATAAAGTTGGGGCTCAAAACCCTAATTTTTACAATCCCAACACAGATAAAAATGATAACCAACGAAACTAATCATGGAAAAAATCCAAATAAAGGTCAGATATTTATTCCCTTGTTGAGACGATAACAACACCGTAAAAATCACCTCAAACGGAGTTCTAAAACTCGAGATATGCTCAAAATACTAAAATGCTCGGTCTGTCCATTTAAAACATTGTCGAGGTGATTTTGTTTCTTTGCCTTCGCGTGACACCTTCGCGTTCGCGAAGAGCAATTTTTCGCATTGACCGGTCAACCCAGAGATCCTTCTTCACGTTCGCGGTGCCTCTCACGCATTCGCGAAGAACAAAGGTTCGTACCAGAAACCAACAATCTTTCCCGACACGGAATCAGACATAACTATCTCATATGACATCGAAATTTGATGATTCTTGTTACTATGACTCCATAATTATGATACAGATCTAATGGTTCAATCAAATCACAAATCAAAGATCTTTTGCTCAATATAGTATCCTTTATACCCAAGAGAACGCTGAAACATCAAATAAGAGCGCGACATAACTCAAACATATCCGAGGCCCCCGAGATCCTGTCCAATCACACAAACCAGTCCCAAAATATAACACGAACCTACTCAAGACCTCAAATCGCACCAAACAACGTCAAAACCATGAATTACACATCAATTCAAGCCTAATGAACTTTTAAACTTTTAAAACTCATGCCGAACCATACCAAATCAACTCGGAATGACATCAAATTTTGCATACAAGTCCCAAATGATACAACGGACCTATAACAATTCTCAGAACCATAATACTGATATGATATCAACAACGTCAACTCTCTGTCAAACCTATCAACCTTCTAAATCTTCAATCTTCCAACATTTGCTAAAAAGAATCAAATTAACCTACGGAGTTTCAAATCCAAATCCGGACATACACCTAAGTGCAAAATTATCATCCGGGCCTAATGGAACCGTCAAAACTCCTATCCGGGATCATACTCAAAATTCAAACCTTGGTTAACTCTTCCAACTTAAAGCTTCCAAATTGAGAATTATTCTTCCGAACCAACTCTGATCTTCTCGAAAATCTAATCCGACTACATGTGCAAGTCATAATATATGAAGTGAACCTAGTCAAGGTCTCAAACCGCCGAACGACATGCTAGAATTCAAAACGACCGGTCGGGTCGTTGCATTCAGATTCTGGATGTGGATTAATGGATTTGAAACTACACTCGACTTAGGTCATTAAATAAATAACAAAAAATTTCTTTTCTTTAATAGAAGACGGGTAATTGAAATTTGATAATGAAAATTATAATTACGCCGATATATAGACTAGAGTAAGAAATAGGAAAAATAATGTTTTTAGTCCCTCTGCCATGTACTTCAGAATATAAAAATGACATTAGTTACGGCGAATTCCTCGGATAAGAAAAAAAGGAGTGTATATAAGCTCAAGTGATTTGATAAAGTACTTGGAGCTCGTCCCCAGTCTTTGTTTTTTTTTTTTCTTTTCTATAACTCCAAATATAGACATATATGTGAATGAAAAGTATGCTTGTCCTATTCTAGGACTAGTGAAGTACGACTCAATGCCTTACTTCACCTCTGTACAAATTTCCTTTTTTATTAAATAAAATAAAGAGTATTATAAAGTTGGAATTACGTAATTTCCAACTTTGTCATGCCTGATATAAATGTGAATTACTTCCTGTGTATATTTCCCTTAACCTCAATTTTAATTAAAGCAGCTAAATCATTTTCACTCTTTTTTTTAAAGCTCGGAAATTTATCAAATTAGAAACAAGGACTACCCTAGACGGGCCGCTTGGCTTACTGTATTAACAAAAACAATCGTATCATAAAAATCCGAATAAGGTATACAATGTATAGTACATGTTTGGTTGGTCGAGAATAAAAATACTCGACGCATAACTTAACTAATACAATACATTACTGTTTTGTTTTTTGAATTATATTCGTAGAAGGTATGGAGTGCAATTAACCATGCACAATAATATCATCAATATTATTATTCACGGCATAACAATTTTCATTGTTCATCCCATAAATAATAAGACATCCGGTGCACAAGGTGTTCACGTTCATATATGATCCGAAAAAGGACCACACTTATGAGTATGTCACGACTGGAATTCGTGACCTGTAGATCACACAAAAATAACTTTACGGCTACTCAACACTCCCCTTCAATATAGTCTACAATTCCTCCATAACTTGTACATTAGGTTTTCCCCACGAGCCCACGATACGACAAAATATGGTGCAAGCTCAAGTCGTATATAATACTAGAAAGGATAGCTTCTGGATTTGGGGGAGTCTGCAATTTTAAGAGTTCGTTCAACAAGCCTACGAGCTTTCCTGCTCCTAATGTCCACTCTCATACTCTCACTCTTCTCTATCTTTTGGTAAGGTTCTTTCATCATTTTCTGTGATATTTTCAGTTTCATCTTCAAGTTTATCATTAACCTCTCCAACCCCATCATCACCATTTCCTCTATATCTTCATCTCACCTACCTCTAAAAGAAGAGAGAGAGAGAGAGAGAGAGAGAGAGAGAGAGAGAGAGAGAGAGAGAGAGAGAGATGGATAGAAGCTAATTCTACTAATTTATAGCACTAAGAAATTGACTCTAACCAAATACGAATGACTTTTGACTTTTATAAAGCAAACGAGATAGCTAGAGATAAAGCAACCTCTGAGATCAAAGGAATCAAGATTACGTTTAAATTTTTAATTTTAATGAAATGGACATATAACCAAATATGATAGTTTGACATCATTCAGACACGAATTAGAGAAGTTTTGGCATATTTTTGGGGAATAAAATAAAGCATCAGAAGATGGTTACTTGATAAGAAATATTATAAGATTTGAAGTCAACTAAAGGTACGGCGAAATACGGCGCCGTACCATTCCATTTATGATTTTTTAAGGAGACAAAGGTAGCTTTCATGACAACAAATTAGGGAAGAATTATTTTTTATCACGTCTATTTGCGTGTTCAATTTACTCGCTAAATTAATGTTTTTTTTACTTCTTATAATCACTTGCGCTCAAGTTTTATTTAGTAGTAATACGTTGATTCACGATCGTCCAATAATAAGCTTTTTAATTCTACATCGTAGACCAAATAAATTAATCCTACTTGTATATGTGCAATATACGTTCAATCTTAATGTTCTCTTTTAAAACCCCTTAATGGCTGCCTCATTTTTCTGCATTAATTTTGAATACTTAATACCGATATGATTGATTAGCTAATATGTATATACTAGTCTCTATGTTCGTTACCGACAATAATTAACTTTAATTGCATATATTGTTGAATATATACATAGTACGTAATTAATTCCATAAAATAAATAAAAAATATAATATATCATACAAACTGAGTCATGAATAATGTTTGTACGAAATTAATTCCGTAAAATAAATAAAAAATATAATATATCATACAAACTGAGTCGTGAATAATGTTTTGACATAATATAGGAGGACAAATTGAAACAAAACATTCTGGATTCGTAAAATTATGATTAAAGTTATAAAATAACTTAAAGAATGCACTATTAGTTACTATTTTATGTGACGTTATGATTAACTTTAGTTAAGCCTCATGGTGTATGAAGTCTAATATATATCTCAAAATAAACATATATTGATACTGGAGAAAACAAAGCTTACAAGTCATTTAGTCATTATTGTCTTTCATGGAAACGTTATTCTATTTCAATTATTACACATTTTTATGTTTAAAATTTTAAATTTCTTAGCCACACATTTGTTTTGTTATACAGAAGAAATCATATTATACAAAAGTTATTGCTAGAAAATTATTCAACTCATATTCTTATCAATCCAATCTTTTAAAATGCACATGAGTCGTCATATGTCTATCACAAGTATACTTGCTCATATCAAAATTATTTAGTATGTCCAAATCAATCGTTACAGAGAACTTTGAGATGTAATTTAGTATATCTATTTTTTAATGTAATTGGTTTATTATGAGTAGTTATCAATTGAGATTTAGTGTTTCTGAGTTATAAATTAGTGACATTAAAAGATCATACCTACCAAATCAATCGTGATATCCCATATTCTATTTTCTTAGGTATAAAAGTTGGTCAATATTTGAATTAAAAGGGCAAGTCTTTGGGGAAAAAAAGGAACTAATAATAATTTACCCGCACTTTTTTAATCCTACATAAATTTAAAGACTATTTTGGTATAAACAATGGAAAATAGAATTCTAATTAAAGACTACCTCTAATTTTGAAGCCGAAACAAGACAGGCTGCTAATTGTATGTTCTACACGTTTAAACTTACTTTGATTTTTTTTGTTTCTTTTAGATATTCTTTCATGTATTTAAATAAGAAGTTAGAATGGCATTAAAATATTACGTAATGTTATGGACTAAAAAATATTTCTTTCTTTTTTCCAATGACATGTGGCTTTAAGAAGCTATTATAAGTTGATAACAAACTCTTATATTATAGGCACTATAACCTGATTCAAGTTATTTTATAGTTTTAATTTTTTTTTTAGTATTAGTTGTGTTAACCCTTAAAATGAGTAATAATTAAATTTGTATGCGGTTTAAAGGATACGTGATTTATTTTAACACGGATGATCAAAGAAACATCAAGTAATTGAATAAAAACAAAGCAAAACAATCAAATCAAATGTGAAGAAATAATTATGCCTGGCTTCAGGTTTGAATGCTAGAAACCGGTTCCAATCGATCCCTCGGGATGGAGCTCGATTGCAACTGAATGGATGAATAACTGAAGAACACTTGAACAATTGCTAAAAGACAAAAGTAAACTTTATTGCTTTGATATGCGTGCTAACAGTGATCCCTCAAAATGAAAAGGTTCTCCCATTATACAGCAGGGGAGTTTCAACCCTAATACAAGTCTAAATAAGGTAAAACTCATTTTCTTCCCTTTTTCCCAAGAAAACATGATCCGCAGTTAATATCGGGCATGATCCGCACCGTAATATCCGACTGATGGCGGATATTTCGGCTCCTCATTTGTCCTTTTTAACCATCTTCCTTTTAACATCGATTATTTGTTTCGCTCGAGCTTGATTCTTCCCATGTTTGGCCATGCTCGATTCCCGATATATCATTCGTCCACCCCCTGGCTCCGATCTGTGGACACCCTCGGCCTTACCCGAGCTAGCGTTGAATCACGTTGTCCCTCATTTTTTCATCCGGAAATTAGGGGTAACTATATCCCCAATTTTATCCGTACACAGATAGTCCCCTCAATTTTTGGAGAGTAGATTTATAGGAATGATGAGAAGTGACTAATTGACGATGGTTCCTTCCTTCGTATACCATAAGAAAGTTGACGAGATAAAATGTCCCATCAATCACGTCGCTTTGATTTTGGACACGCGTCAGCCGCCGGTTGATCATCCTCGGCAGTTGCCAAATGTGAAACGTCATGCATTAATTACTCCTTCCCTACAAAAGCTCCAGTTTCCTTTTTTCACTTTTTTACTTTCTGATTTCGAACCTTCTTGAGTTACCCTCGAGTTTTTCATCTGTTCATCAATCCTTTAAATCTTCATTACATGTTCTTTACATCTTCTTATCTTCAAACCTTCATACCAAACCTTCAAACCTTCATGCCAAATCTTCAAAACTTTATATTTCCAGATTAAGATGGCTAAGACTTTGAAATCGGTACCCCAAAGCACTGCCCCCACAACTTCTTCCTCGGCCACCGGCGCCGAGGCGACGCTTCCGGTAGTGGCCCCAGGACCTCCTCTTACAGAGTTCATTCCTAGTGGTTGCTCCATAGATAACGACTTCAAGGTCGAAAAAGCCCCGCACAAGGAGACCGAGGCGAGGAAGTGTGGAGGTATGTCTCCTCCATCACCGAGGAAATGCTCAAAGTAGTGCGGGAGGACTGCAAATGGAAAGGAAAAGACATAGCCGCTCCCAGTCCTGATGAGGATATCACGATACACGTGGAACTTAAGCATTTATACGTATCCTTTCATGTTTGGTTCGGTAGATACGGTGATCCTCAACTTCTGTAAGAGGTATGAAATCTGCCTCGGGCAAATTCACCCGTCGTTTTGGAGGATGCTGACCCTCCACCGTCATTTTCTTAACAACACGAAGGAGACTTGGTTCACAATTAACCATCTGCTCCGAGTCTACAGCCCCCGGATCTTTCGAGGGGGGTTAATCAAGCTCTTCCGTGAAAAAAAAAAGCTTTTTTGTCCTTCATAGACGAGGACAGGGACCGAGGCTGGCAGGGAAGGTTTGTTGGGATAAATACCGAGGATCTCATTCCTTCTGAGTTCCTACCGTTCCCAGAGAAATGGAACTCAAAACGTAAGTTGACTTCCTCTTAAGTTGTCAAAGTACTTTTTTGAATCTATTCTTCATTCTCATTATTTGTTTTATTTGACGTGCAGTTGTCGCCCGAGTCCCCAATGCAATCTCTCATTTTAAGGAGTGGGTCGAGGCCATATGCAAACAACTCACCTATCCCGAGCGTGAGTGGCGCAAGCTTTCCAAAGGCAAGTGGGAAGCTCGTTCTCATGGTGAGTTCCTACCCTTTTTTCTTGGCCATTTCTTATTGTGTCATTGTTATGACTAAGTCTTTCCTTTCACAGGTTTGCCTAAAACTACTAAACTTCGGGAGATTACCGAGGTCGTAGCCCCGACCCCGACTACAAATCCCCCACTTCACTACAGCCTACCGCCAAAGCTGCCGTGAAGAAGTATGAGAAAACGAAGAAGAAGAAAAGGTCTCCTGACTCCTCGGACGCTCTTGCCAAGGCTAAGAAGAACAAAAGGATCATGATCAGGGTCAGAAAGAGCACCTAGAACGCTTTCAGTGCCCGGGTCCTGGATTCCAAAGCTCTTCATCCGCTCAAGGACTTCCCCGAGGATGACGATGACATGGCATTCATCATTCATGAACCGATTGACTCCGCACAAGAGTTGGTAGCCCCGGAAGGTGGGGGGGAGGGGGGCGATCGTAAGCTGAATCCTCCTTAGCTCGGGAGCGTGTGGAGGAACATATGGCTACTTCTTCTCAAGAAGCCCCTCCGGTACCAAGAAAGATTGTTCTTGAGGATGACGTCGTTATCCATATTCAAGAATCGCCGCCCCGGCTAAAGAAAAACCAACTGACACGTCCTGGGTCATTGATGAATCCCTCAACTCATTTTTTGAGGGTGTGGACGTTGGTATGCTATAGGATTACTCTGGCTTTGGCCACCTTGAGATCTCGAAAAGGGTCATACAACCGGGGTCAAGCGAGCCAAGTTTGAGCTCAAAGCTCGAGAAAATGTTTACCGCCCCGAGTGCGGATCCTGGCCGGAAGAAGATGGTCATGTTCACAGTACCGGCGGATACTAGCATGCTATCTGGGCCAATTGAAATGGCCAGCAATCTCCGTTCCTTGGTAACCAAAGAGGACCAAGTGAAAATGAACGGGGTAGACAGGACGAATCTCTTCAGTGAGGCTTAGCAGGCGCTGAATATTGTATACCTTCCTCTCTTTCTATCTTAAAGACTTCTCTTTGCATTAGCTGTGTTTTAATGATTTCCCTTTCTTTATGTCTCAGGCCTCGGTGCTTCATCATAAAAGCTTTCACCGGTCCAATATGGAGGCGAGTCATATCGAGTTCGAGTTCAAGGAGCACGTCCGGCAAAAGGAGATGTACAAAGCTCTCTATGAGCAAAAGGATGAAGTCTTTAGGGACATGGTTGACTGCTCCATCCTCCAAGCCGTGCTGGAAAAAGCCCAAAAGAAAGCTTCGAAGGCGAAATAGGACCATGCCCTTCTAGTTTAAAAGGTAATATTGCTTGAGATCGATAATGAGAGGTTAAAAGCAAATGCTAATGCCGCAAACTCACAGGTCCAGGAGAAGATAACCCTGATCGACCAGCTTAGGTTTGAAATGGACGAGGCCAAAGTTTCAGATGATGAGTTGAGGGGAAAATGGATCTCCTAGCCTCAGAGCAGGATGCCACCAAAAAGGACCTAGCATTGACCAAAGTGCAGCTCCGAGTAATGAGAGAAAAGGACGACAAATGGTCTCGGATGAATGAGGAGCTCCAGGCACAACTTGCTCGTTGCATAATGGGACGCTCTCGGCCAAGAATATACTTCCCTGGAGTCAAAATTGGAGGTGGCTTCGCACGAGGTCTCGGAAGCCCAGTACATGCTGGCCCAGTACAAGAATGATGTAGAGGTAGTCGAAGCCCGTATAATAACGAAGTCTAAATACGTGAAGTGGCTGTCTCGGAGAGAGACTCTCGAGGATATCCAAGCCCAGGGGTTGACCTAGCGGTCGAGATCGAAGAGGCTAATAGGCTCGAAGAAGAGGCCAAAGCGTGGTACCTGCCCGATGGTTCGGATAGCGAGTTGGGCTCTAATGAAGACTAGGCAGGAAGTGCCTTAACTTATTTTTATCTTTTCTTGTAGTTGTACGCTTTGTGCTTTGGGGCTGTTTTATAGTGCATATGTAATACCTTTTGGTAAATAAATATGAAATTTTCCGTCGGCTACATATTGTGTCCTTTAACTTTTCTGCATTTGCTTATGTTTAAGGCTTATGATATATAACTTGTGTCTGATACTTAATATAACATCAATGAATTAGCATAGAATTTAACATTGCTTAAATTCTTCAACTTCCGAAGTCCGGATAAGGCCCGGTTAAGTAATGACTCCGAGTTTCTTTGACTTTGGAGGACCCGATAAAAAATAAAATAAAGTCTTAGTTAAAATACTCAAATGATTTATCCGGACACAACTAATCTTTGCCGAAGGTGTCTCTTTTCATGGTCGTAATTCGAGACCGATTGACTTGATCGGGTTGGAAGTAATCTTTTATGGATTTAAAATGTGTAAGGCCCTTACTTTTTATGCACAAAATCGGACGTCCAAGTCATTTATACCTTGTGATCGAAGCTTTAAAGGCTTCGTATCTTAAATTGGCTGTGGCCTTTCGTATTTGGCTCTGCCTCGTAGGCTCGGTGCCTTCGGGATTTAGTAGCCCGATTTTCCCAATCTTACTGTCGGGTAGTAGTTCCCAGTTCGGGGTGACCCGTAGGCTTAGGGGTTTTTATATGGTTGGACACGGTCTCGTGGATTCTTACCGCCTTCGGGGTTTGATGCCCTCATTTAATGGTAGCCCGTGGGCCTAGAAGGTTTTGAACCCACTATTCATTCTAAGTGACGTAATGATAACATTTCTTTTATGAATGTGAACCGAGTAAATATAGAAGGTGAATTTCTTTTTATTACTTTAAATGTAGTGTAAGCAATTGAAGATGCAAAGGCTATCCGCGATGGCGAGAATGAGTTATACGAGCACGGTTCGTTTGACCGTTTGACCCTTACAATAAATCCTAATATTCAAGCCTTGCCTTTCGATGTCAAATAAGATTTCCTTCTAAATTTTTGAACATAGGTCTTCGGTTCTTGACTCAGGGTGTGATAGTCCCCTAGTACTCGAGTCTAAATTTTGAGGGCTCGAATACTATTGATCCAATACGGGCGATCCGCAGACCCGGTCTTAGTCCAGTCTTCAAAACTAGGGTAGCACTCTTACTGTTTTCTCGTTAAAAACCTTGCCGTAAAATCCACTTCGGGAAAAGATTGGTTGAAGGGAAAAAGAGTGCAATACGTGCTTTCAAACCTAATCCTCGGACTTGGCTTTGATTGAGTACCTGCATGAGTTAGTTCAAAATGTAGTAAACCTTAAAGGAATTTATGTATTCATACCTCAGCAGTAGTACCGCTTTAAGTGTGCCACGTTCCAGTTGTTTGGCACGTGTATGCCATTTTCGGACACAAGCTGGTATGAGACTTTTTCGGTTATACCGGTGACTCTGTACGGTCCCTCCCAGTTTGGGCCTAGTTTCCTGTCATTCGGGTTCTTGGTACGCAGTGTGACTTTACTTAATACAAAGTCCCCGACTTGTAAGTGTCAAAGGTTTGCCCTTAAGTTGTAATATCTCTCCATTCGTTGCTTTTGAGCTACTAACCGGACTAAGGCGGCTTCTCGCCTTTTGTCTGTTAAATTTAGGCTTGTGGCCATGACCCCGTCATTCGACGTCTCTGTAGCATATCGGAACCTTAAGCTTGGTTCTCCTACTTCTACAAAAATCAAAGCCTCTGCGTCGTAGACTAGAGAGAACGGTATTTCACCAGTACTCGACCTCGAAGTTATTTGATATGCCCATAGGACCTAGGGAAAAATTTCTTTCCACTTTCGTTTTGAGTCGGTCAACATTTTCTTCAGGTTCTGCAGTATAGTTTTGTTTGTTGACTCCACTTGGCCCTTCTCATGCCCATCTTTGTTTTTTGATTTTGTGATTTTCAAAGAACTTATTGACCTTGTTACCGATGAATTGTCTCCCGTTGTCACACGTAATTTCGGTTGGTATCCCGAACCGGCATATTATGTGATCCTAGATGAAGTCAATAACCTCTTTTTCTCTAACATTCTCAAACGCTTGAGTTTCAACCCACTTGGAGAAGTAATCTGTCATGAGCAAGATGTACTGCATTTTGTTAGATGCCCATGGTAAAGGGCCTTTGATGTCCATCCCCCATTCCATGAATGGCCAAGGGGAAAGGACTGGGTGAAGCATCTCTCCCAATTGGTAGATCATCGAGGCATGCCTTTGACATTTGTTTCACTTTTGAACAAAGTCCTTCACATCCTTTTCCATTTCGTTCCAGTAATATTCGGCCCTGATTAATTTTCGAACCAATGATCCTGCTCCTAAATGGGTTTTGCAAGTATCCTCGTGGACTTCCCTCATCACGTAATCGATCTCCGCGGGCCCCAATCACCTTGCTAACGGTCCAAAAAATGATCTTCGGTACAGTTTTCCTTTAACTAAGCTAAACCTGGCAAACTTAGTTCGAAAGGCCTTTGATTTTTTGGGATCCGATGGTAATTTCCCTTTCTGAAGGTAGTCTATGTATCTGTTTCTCCAATCCTTCCTCTATCACCGAGCTCATCAATTGAACCACTGTTTTGGAGTTAAGTTCATCGGAGTTGACTGACAATCCTAAGTTAGCCAAAGCATCGGCCTCGCCATTATGATCCTGGGCACATGTTGTAATGTCCATTCTCTAAACCGATGTAACCCAACTTGTAATTTATCCAAGTATCTCCACATCCATTCTTCTTTGACTTCGAACGTCCAGCTAACTTGGTTAATAACGAGGAGGGAGTCGTATTTGGCTTCGATCACCTCAGCTCCCAGGCTTTTAGTCAGTTCTAGACCTGCAAAGCCTCATATTCGGCTTCATTTTTAGTCAATTTTACACTTCTAATAGATTCTCGTATTATATCACCTGTGGGTAGATTTAATACGATTCCTCACTCGGAACCTTAAGTGTTGGAAGCGTCATCCGTGAATAGGGTCCATACCCCCGAGCTAGTCCTTGAGGTAAGTAATAATTCTTTATCGACCTCGGGGATCAAGGCCGATGTGAAATCGGCCATGAAGTCTGCCAAAATCCGAGACTTTATTATTTTTTCAGGGTTTGTATTCAGTATCGTATCCGCTAACCTCTACGTTTTGCTAGCCGACCTGAGAGCTCTGGTTTATGCATAACATTTCTTAGCGGATACTAGGTCAC
>AWOL01S0023178.1:4647-93939 GCA_000715115.1 Nicotiana otophora | reverse complement strand
AAAGAAATATTTACACTAAAGTAGTATAGAATTTGGGGTGTGGTCAAAAATTAGGTGTTCACAGCATGCCCCTCTTTGCTTGGAAACATGAAGAGTTCTCAAGCAAAGAAAATGAACTAGGTGACTGATTTTTGACCTCACTATTATGTAAAAAAGAAAAGAAGATAAAAGAAAANATATATATATTTGAATTTGTTTAGAAATAAAATTTATACTCCAAAAATGTGACTATTTTTGTATTTGTTTTTATTAAAACCTATTAAGATAAAAGTTTAAAATATTAAGATTAGACCTAAAAGAAATATTTACACTAAAGTAGTATAGAATTTGGGGTGTGGTCAAAAATTAGGTGTTCACAGCATGCCCCTCTTTGCTTGGAAACATGAAGAGTTCTCAAGCAAAGAAAATGAACTAGGTGACTGATTTTTGACCTCACTATTATGTAAAAAAGAAAAGAAGATAAAAGAAAAAGATGTGACCGAGCCTTGGTTTTAGGCAGCCTACATATCCCGGGTTATAAGGGAATCAGGTCACGTATAGTTCAAGTGGAAAAAGAGTGATGGAATATGCTTAGAGGGAGAGTCGGGTGAAGTTCCGTTGAGGTTCTGATCCGCGGTTCCTACTATTACATCGAAATGAAAAAAATTACATACTCTTGAAATCTAAGAGTTACAAAATTCCTATCTAAATGCCATCTGGAGTCTTGTCTTGATCTTTATTCTCACAGCTTGTTTCTTGATACGATGATGAGAAGATGGATCTTGAGACCCTATGTTTCTACATGCATTATGTTAAAGTTGGTTCGACTGGTATTGAGATCAAACATTCTACTTTCTCTGGCGAGATCTGGAATCTTATTTTTACACATCCAATCCGTACTTTGTAGAAAAACCTGCAAGCCGTCATAAACAAACAAAACGAACAAAATTTTTCTGCCTCAGTTTGCACTAGAAAATATTTTGTGAGTTATTGAAAACACATTAAACTATCTTTGCTATTGCAGAATAAAGAATTGAAAAAGAAATGAGTTTTTTTTATATAATATTTTATAATAGGGAATGTCGTACCCTATGTTAACAAGAAAGAAGGCAACCAGGGGATGTAGTACCCTGCGTTGACAATAAGATGAGGCTCCTGGTAGTCTAGGATGCTACTAGGGAATGTCATACCCTATGTTTTCGATAAGAAATACAACCAGGGGATGTAGTACCCTGTGTTGGCAATAAGATGAGGCTCGAAGCACTCTGGGGTGCTATTAGGGAATGTCATACCCTATGTTTGTAACAAAAAATACAACCAGGGAATGTAGTACCCTATGTTGGCAATAAGATGAGGCTCTTAGCACTCTGGGATACTATTAGGGAATGTCGTACCCTATGTTTGCAACAAGAAATGCAACCAGGGGATGTAGTACCCTGTGTTGGCAGTAAGGTGAGGTTCTTGGCACTCTGGGATGCTACTAGGGAATGTCATACCATATGTTTGCAACAAGAAATGCAACCAGGGATGTAGTACCCTGTGTTGGCAATAAGGTGAGGCTCTAGGCACTCTAGGATGCTACTAGGGAATATCGTACCCTATGTCTGCAACAAGAAATGCAACCAGGGGATGTAGTATCCTGTGTTGGCAATAAGGTGAGGCTCTTGGCACTCTGGGATGCTACTAGGGAATGTCGTGCCCTATGTTTGCAACAAGAAATGCAACCAGGGGATGTAGTACCCTGTGTTGGCAATAAGGTGGGGCTCTTGTCACTCTGGGATGCTACTAGGGAATGTCGTACCCTATGTTGGCAGAAAGGAATGCAGCCAGGAAATGTAGTACCCTGCGATGGCAATAAGATGAGGCTTGTGGCACTCTAGGATACTACTAGGGAATGTCGTACCCTATTTTGGCAGAAAGTAATGCAACCATGGGATGTAGTACCCTGTGTTGAAGATAGGGTATTGGTTCCCTAAAATGAAACTAAAAATAAAATGATTACATGTATATTGGAAGAAAATCAAGAATTTGAGAAATGTTCGTCTTTTCACGAACTATTTCCTACAACTGTTCTATTCCTGTTTGAACAAAGAAAGAATCGTTAGTTTTAAAATAGAAGTCGGTTTGTGGCCTTGATTATTTTGATCTTTTGATCTAGGCTCATCTTCTTCTCAACTGCAACTGATTATTTCCTGAATACCAACTCTATTTCTGACCCCGAAGAACCTTTGGCATTTCCAAACTTTGCCATGACGGTTGGTCGTGTGGGACTTAACCTTTTTCAAATTTATTTTACCTTTGTGGGCATTTTGCTTTTGGCTTCTTTTAAAGTTTTCCATTTCAAAGCATCGGCCAATCATGGCCAGTCGAGGTCGACTTGATGCCCTTGCCGAGGCTGGGCGCCTTTTGAATATATCAGCTCGCTTCAAAGGAGAACCCTGTAAATCGGTCTTGTCGTCTTTTCTTTGCCTTATTTTTTAAACAAAGTTAGACCGAAAGGGATTAAAAGAAGTATAAAACAATGGAATATAGAATGAGTTTAAAAAAAAGGTATCCCTTTCGGGGAACAGAAAGACTGACTTATCTGGGAGTACATGCGAACTTCAATGAACATGACATGCCTTTTGGACTGGATGCTTGATCTATGTAAACTGTCCGACTCTTAGAAACTCATCACAACTTTTGACTTAAAACCGAAAAATCTTACTTAGGACTGTGTTGATGCCATGGCTGTGTGATTCCTCTTTTCGATCAATAATGCCCTTTGCGGGTTTTCACTAGCTGATCTCTCTCATTTCTCATCTCGTCATCGCCTTATAGTGCCCCTTTGCGGGTTTTTACTAACAAGACTCTCTCATTTTTATTTTCTCTACTCATCATCGCCTTACAGTGCCCATGAGAATTTTCACCAATAGAACTCTCTCATTTTATTTCTCTAATTTGGTTGCATCCGATCCTAGTAATCGTATCCTCCAACTCTTGAACATTCTCGCTAATTGATCGGAAGGACTTGAAGGGATTTGGGTAAAAAGAATTTGTATTGAATTATAACTTTGGAACCTTTCGGGTGAAATCATCGCCGAACCATTGTGACATCTGCCCCAGTTTTCACTTTTGGGGTAATGTGAATTTTTATTTTGGTGTGACCGAACTCTAGAGTGAGGCTGCCTACGTATCCTTTAGGAATCAGGCCGGACGTAGTTCAATTAAATTGAACTTGTTTTATTTATTTTTTTGTTTTTCTTCTATTTTCTTTTCTTTCTCTTTTTTTTTTATCATTTTTCATTTTTTTTTTCAATCCCTTTCTTTTCTTTTTCTTTCTCATTACATACAAGGTTCCAAAGAGGATGGCCAAGAAAAAAGTATCTGGCTAAAAGGGTTAATAGTATTTGGTTAGTGAGAATAAAAACCTTTGTCATCCCAATCAGAGAGCATTAAAGTTGCACAAAGTGTCAAATATAGTACCTTTTGACCGCGTCTGCATTGACCGTTGTATCGGGAACATTTCCTTCGATGTCTTCCAAATATAGTACTTCCTTTGGAAGCACTCTTGTTACAATGTATGGACCTTCCAATTCGGGGTAAATTTTCCTTTAGCTTCCTTGTGATGCGGAAGAATACTCCTCAGAACGAGTTGCCATACTTCAAATTTCTTGCACTGCACTTTCTTGTTGTAGGCACGAGCCATTCTTTGTTGGTACAACTGCATGTGGCAAATTGTAGCCAATCTCTTTTCATCAACCAAAGTCATTTTCTTCAATCGAGTCTTGACCCAATCTTCATCCTCGAACTCGGTTTCAACAATGATCTGAAGAGAGGGAATTTCAACTTCTATTGATATCACGGCATCAGTTCCATAAACCAATCAAGTAAGGATGATTTTCATTTGGACTTGGTTTAGGCTTGTTGTCCATTCTCTATTTATTTTCTCACAAGCTTTATCTTCGGCACATTCTACTTCTTAATTCATTATTTCAAGGTCTGACAATGTTTTAGGATCTGGGCATGAAGTCCGCAAGCATGTCATGTTATTAAAATCTGCATTTAACAGAACTAGAAAAAAAAGTAAGAAAAGTGATAAGAGTAAGAAAAGAGACATTCATGGATGATGAAATATTAATTTCATTTATTTGATTTTTTTAAAAATAAAATAAAAGAGTTTACATCAGAAAGTAAGACAATAGAGTAAAAACATTCGGATTACACCCTGAAATAACCCGAAATGCAGAAAAAACAGCAAGACAGGCTACCGAGACTCCTATCTGATAGGTAACTTTTCAAGTTTGGCAAACCCTTTTAGGTTTTTCTTCTGTCATGGCCATGGCTACAATGGCTTTCAGTGCGGGATCAAATTTCTCGTCATCACAAATCATTCCAACGACTGGCCCTTTGTTGTGAGTAGGCAAAAGATTGGCCGTCACATTAGGGGCCCCTTCTTCCCTAAGAACTATTGTCTTGACCTTATTGAGGTCCTCCACTGCTCTTTCGAGAGTCCAACAGTGCTTAGTATCATGTACCATTGCTCAAGAGTGATATTCACATCTAGCATCAGCTCGGTGTGAGGGGGAGTTATAGTTTGGCCTGTTCGGGGCCACTGGCTGCATCAGACGTAGACTGGTTAGCTTTTGGAACAAACTTGAATATGATTCACCAATAAGGGTGAACTGATTCCTTCTGAGAGGCTCTCTTGGGCGAGGATTGTATTGGGGAATATTTGGTTGGGGATTATATGTAGCTTGGCAGGGACGGGCATTTCTGGGAGGTGGAGCTTGGTTTTGTGTATAATATTGTGGCCGCGTGTAAGGTTGCGCGTTCATCACCGCATAGAGAGGTTGTGCCACGGCATAAACAACATCTTGATAGGGATACTATTATTGTGGGACCTTAGGAAGCATATATGATTGGTTGAATGACCTGCGGGTCCCCTTCGAGCTCAAAGCCATCATGGCTCCCTCTTCCCTCATGTTTTTGTTTATCAAACTCCCCAAACCATTCTGAACGGTCTGTGATGTGGTCTTAAAGGCAGCATGACTCAAGATTTGGCCCTTTTAAATCACTTTCGACCATCTCCCCAATTTTGATAGCCTCGACGAACGAATTACCCATAACGAACATCATGTTGTAGAAGTAGTCCGCCTCTTGGGCCTATAAGAAGACCGTGACCATTTCTACTTCATCCATTGGAGGCTTTACCCTTGCGGCTTGCTTGCGCCATTTGACAGCCTTCACACAGTTTTCTTTTCCAAATTGGACAAAGAGTTCTCTTTTTGTATTTTTTCACTCTTGCTTTCTTTTTTTGGTTATTTTTCGCTCTTTGATTTTCTTTGTTATTTTTGTCACTCCTTTCTTTCTTTTTTTTTCTTTTTTTTTCACTCAGTTTATTTGATGGCAATGATTGAATCCGATGAGGATTGCCTACGTATCATGACGCCGCATGAATCAGATCTTGCGTAATTCGAGAATACCGAAAACAGAGTACCTAAGCTTTTTTTTTGGGGGGAATTTTGGAAAAGAAGACTTCTTAAAGGAGAAAGAAAACATTCTTTTAGATTTTGATTGATTTTTCTTTGAATTTTTGGAAGAAAGACTTCTAAAGAAGAAAAAACAATATTTTTGGATTTTGATTTGTAAATTTGTTATTTTTTTTTTAAATGAAAGACTTCGGAAAAAAGAAAAATATTTTTGGATTTAATGATTTATTTTTTGAATTTTCTAAGGAAAGAATTCTAAGAAGGAATTAAATAAAGGGAAAATATTTTTGATTTTTTTGAAAATTGGGGGCCGGAACCGATGAGGTTTGCCTACATATATCACATCCGGTGAGAATCAGACTCGCGTAGTTTGGTTAAAATAAAAAAATATTTTGAAAATTTTGATTTTACACATTAGAAACCTTCAAAACTTTATTAAAATAAAATGGTTACTTTATGAAATTTCGAGAAAATTTTCTCTCTCTCTCCCCTGTTCAATCAATCTATCCTAAAGCCGGTCAACATTTGAGTAAAGCCTATCAAATAATATTACATGTAGCACATAAAAATGAACATGTTGGTCTGAAAAATTGGTACCTGTCCTAGACGAGCCCGACTCATGTGCCGAGCCCCGCTAAGTCCAATATACATGATGCAAATAAAGAGTAACCTACTAGGGATATTCGTTGCTTGTGGCTTGTTCTTTTGAGTTTTCAAATCCTAAACGAGATGGTATCTAGACCTGGCTTACCCGAGTGAACGACCCGAGCCGAGGAGCATTAAGCGTCACCTGTAGTAGAATAACACTGGCTAGCTAACGGCTCTCCCGCCTAAACATGTGTGACTAAATCCTTCACCAGAAACTAGTAGACTAACTGGATTTATCTCAAGACAGAAATTTTGTGATGATGGTAGACAAACACAATATAACTACCTATCAGAAGACTCAGAGGAGTGCGAGAGAGGATACAGTTTATATCACAGTTCAAATAAATGTTAAAGCGGTAAATAAGCGACAAATAGCACATTAGGCTTCCAAACACAATAATATCCAAAACATGATAAAAGCCAAACAAGATTCAATATACAAAGATCGAGTTCTTATTAGTAGATCCCCAGCGGAGTCGCCAGAGCTGTCATACCTCTTTTTTCCGCAACCCTTATTACGAGGTTGAGTTAGAAGAGTTTTTTCAATTGAAGTGACGTTTTGAAAAAGGATAATTTATTATTTAGAGTCGCCACTTGGAATTGAGTTTTGGTGTTCCAAGTCATCTTTTATTTGTATCCCTCATCAAATGGAAGGTTTGACTCCTAATTTATGATCTACGAAAACATAAGACTGAGTAAGGAATTCTGTTGACCGAGAAGAAGGTGTAAGGCATTCCTCGAGTTTCGTAGTTCTAACACGGTCGCTTTTATTGAGTAATGTCCGACTTAAATCAATTCTTGACTATTCTTGTATTTTATTAATTATGATTTGCCTATTACCGCTTAATTAATTATTAAATTTTATTAATTGTTTAGACCCAGATACGGTACGCATACAAGTTACTTCTTTGAAATTAGATGTTATACCAAGGCACGGAATGTACACATGGTTAAACATAATTATTATAAATTTAAAGGTATCAAGACGCGGGAATACGTACATGACCCTTTTATTATTTAAGCATATCAATTCAAGGTTCGGGTTTGAACACATGGGCTAATAGCGTATTTATAATTTTTAATTTTTTTTCTCTTTCTGATCCAAGACATATATTTATATATTTTTATTATTTGGCTTAAATTAATTATAAATAAAGTTATATTTACTAAATTCGCCCTTTACCTATAATTCACTTTTAATAGTTGAACTTTTAGTAGCCTTGACTAAGATGCGTATTCGCGACCTTAGCCTACACTCACCGAGACACATATCTGTGACCTGAACTTGTGTATCGCACCTAAAAGATTGGAGCCTAATCGTACTAATTCGAAGAAAAATTTATTTTTATTAAAATATTTATGTAAAGACGTATTGCCACGATCTTGTGATTTTTTTTTCTTTAATTCCAAGATGCGTAGTCGCAACCTCATTTAGGACGATATAATATTCACTCTAACCCATTTGGTAATTCATCACCAAAATTAATCACTCAATATAAGCAAATAAACTGAAATTATATAGCCAAATTCGTTTCATGTTTTTAATCGCATAATCAAACCAGACATATCAAAATGAGATAGAGATGATTAAGACATGGACCATATATTCAAAAAAGTATAAAAGGCAAAATTTAGAAGGCAGAGTAAGAAAGGAACTTCTAATGTAGAGTTCAAAATTTCGCCAATATTCGACTAGTGAGATAACTTTCGAGCTTGGAACTTTACAATAAATATGATGCATAAAACTTGAGCAGTGAATGAAAAATCGAACCGTGTCTGGAGATCTCTTTTTTGACTGTTTTTGTTCTCTATACAAAGAAAAACGTCTGCTGTTTTTATGGTATTTTGATGGGTAAAATCAGCAGTAATTTGGGATGGTTTTAAGCTGAGTTTTCAGTTATTTGGTGGCTGAAAATGGCTGCATTTTTTGAGTTTTACGTGGCTGTATTTTTTGATTGAGGAAGATAGCTCTTCGGGTTGGTATTGTATGAGCTAATCGGAGAAGAAAACCCCTTCCTTTCTTAGTTCCTTTCCTGCGTTTTTTCAGCTCTAGGATCCTTAAACTTTTTGCTCTTTTTTTTTCCTCCCAGATTCTCTCTTCCCTGCTGATTTATTTTATCTCCCCTCCTTTCTTTCTCCCTTTTGTGTCTTTATATAAATAAATGGGATTATGCCTTCAAAGAAATGAGTGTTGGTGAGATCGTGTGTATATGTGATATTGTTGGTGTGTGATTATGGGGTAATAGAGGGAAGAGATTAGAGTGAGATGTGTTAGAGTCATGGATAAGTTAAATCTCTTTTGAAGTTAAATTTTGTTACCAAACTTCTAAAATCACGTGAGTACTTGCTTCTTCTTCTTTATTTTATATTTTATAAGTAGAATTCAATTAAATATTAAGACAACAAAATATTAATTAACTAACTCTAGACTAACAATATATATATATATATATATATATATATATATATATATATATATATATATATATATATATATATATATTTACATATACTTTAAGTAATATTAAGAAAGATTATATAGCTTACTTATTAAAATTCTAATTAAAAGAAATTATATATATATACATATATATTTGACTTTTTTTAGAAATAAAATTTATACTCCAAGAATGTGACTATTTTTGTAGTTTTTTTTTTAATAAAACCTATTAAGACAAAAGTTTAAAATATTAAGATTAGACCTAAAAGAAATATTTACACTAAAGTAGTATAGAATTTGGGGTGTGATAAAAAATTAGGTGTTCACAAGAGTTGAACCTCTACCGCTGCCAGCTGCTCCCGGACGGTCTCCTTCTCTGAAGCCAGTCGATCCATTTTTCCCTTCCAGACATCGGCCATTGCCTGGACCTTGTTCATTTCAGCCAGGAGTTGGTTGATCCGGCCAATCTTCTGCTAAACCTGCGAGGTTTGTCGTTAGTCTCCATGGATAAGTCATCATTGCTAACTTCGAAAACCTTTACCTATTCCACCAAGACGGCATGCTCCTTTTGAGCTGCATCTAACTCGTCCCGGGGACTCTTGACGACACCTTCGTGTTGCTCGCTGGGAAGCTTATATATGTCTCTCTTCTCGGCGAGCTCCCTGGCCTCAGCCTCGAGCTGGCTAACCTCATCCTGATATCGAAGAAAGTTTTCATGATAGAGTACCAAGGCCTGCAAAAAGATAAAGGAAAGAAGACATGAGAAATATCAAGAATTAAGTCTAAGGATGAAAGAGCGCAATGGTTCCTTACCCGGTTCAGCGCCTACTGCAATTCGTTGAACAAGCACGACATATCCACCTCATTCATTTTTTGCCTGGTCTTCTTTTGTTACCATGCACCTCGGCACTTCCAGGTCACCCAGCCCGAAAAAATCCTCCAAGATGGACGAGTCCACGACGTCAAAAAAGGAACGAAGGGGATCCTCCATGCCATGAGCCCCTTCGTTAGACCTCTCTTTCCCCGCTTGGGCCTCCTCGGGCATGGAATCGGTATAAGAAGCTGACCCTAAAATATCTATTATACCGGGCGCCTCTTTCGGGGCGTGGTCGGCATCCCGGGAAGTCTTAGTCCCGGTCTCCTCATCGATCTCCCTGGTCTGAGGGAGATCGGCCTCGTGGATCTCCTCTTCAACAGATGCCCGCTCCTCGGAGGATGTTTGCCCGTGGGCCATTAAAAGATCATCTTCCTCGGGCTCATCTTCGAGTAAAAAAAGTGAATCCGAGTCGGGTGCTCTAGAGCTAGAACTTTCCTTTAGTTTACGGGCCCAACCTTCTCTTTGGTTTCTTCTTCTCTGAGCCTGGGGAGCCTGGAGCCTTCGTTTTCTTCTTTTCTCTTGCTGCAGCCCCGAGTTGCCCCGAAGAGGAGGGGTCAACGGACAGAACCTTGTCTCCTACTGCAGGCCTAAGCTCAATGGATTTAGGAAAACCCGCAAAGGAAAAAATAAAGGAAAGAGGGTAATTACGATGCGAATGGGAGAGCCAGATGTTACCTATTCGAGGAAGGGTCTTACCGTGAGAATGGGCCCCCAGCGGCCCCTCGAGAGTTTGCGACATGAGCGCTCGAAATAAGTCATCTATGAACAAATGCCCTTGATCCACTCTTTGAGCTGAGGGATCACGTTTGGGACTCGAGCGACGGCTGCACCACCACAAATACCAGTAAGAAAAAAGGAGATGAAGGTAAAATGGCATTAAAATGGAAACTATACTTACGAGATGCGTTCCACTTCTCGGGGAATGACATGAGTTCGGGGGGAACCAAGTATTCGGTCTTCACCCGAACGAAATGCCCTTGCCAGCCCCGGTCCCAGTCCTCATCGATGCTCGAGAATGGGGATTTGATGGCCCGGTGTGTGAGCTTTATTAGTCCCCCTTGAAAGATTCGGGGACTATATAGGCAGAGAAGGTGATCGATGGTGAACCGACTGGACTCGGTCTTATTCACGAAATAACAAACGAAGATCATGATCCTCCACAGTGGCGGGTGGATTTGACCAAGGCATACTTCGTACCTCTTGCATAAATCCAAGATAATCGGGTTCATCAAGCCCAATGTGAAGGGATAAGTGTAAACACTTAGATAATCCTCCACCTGGGTAGTGATGGCGTCCGCAGGCTCGGGGACTACTACGTCCTTACCCGCCCAGTTGCAGTCCTCTCGTACCGTGAGGAGGACGTCTTCGATAATGGAGCATATATATATCTTGATACTCCTTCATACCGGCCCTGCACCGGCGAGGGCTTCTCAACCTTAAAGTCATCGGCAACCGAACAACCCCCGGGAATGAATATTTTCAAGGGAGGCTCAGTAGCCAGTTCATCGGTAGCCGCGTTAGGAGCGGACCTCTCGAGGACGACCACATCGGGAGTGGTCTCATCGATTTCAGCGGTCGATTGTGAAGAAGAAGAAACGACCTTTTGAGGAATAGATTTGGAAGTTTTAGCCATTGTTATCTGGAAAAAGCTTGAAAAATACGAAGAGAGGTTGAAAGATGAAAGGTCAAGTGCGCTGATTTGGGTAGAAAATAAGTAAAAACTTGCAACTTACTAAGAAGTTTTGAAGAACAGAGGTGAAAATATTAGAGTGTGAAGAAGGGTAGTGATATCCTGAAAACTCAAAGGTAGAAGCTTGGTCAAAAGGTAAAAAAATGAATGAAGGAGGAAAGTATTTATAGAGGTTTCGCGCTGTTTCGCATTCAGGTATGACCTGCCGATGGCTGACGCGTGTTAGAAGTCATAATGACACGACTGGCGGGACGTTTCAGATTCTTTATCGTTTCTGTCACGGCGTATTGAAGAAGGAATCGAAGTGTATATGTCATTTGTTGTCATTTCCGTAAACTTACTCTCCGAGAAACGAGGGGACTATCTGTATACGGGTGAAACCGAGCGCTTTGGACGCCTTGGTTCTCGATGAAGTAAACGGAGCAGAGATGTGACTGTAAGGAACCGGAATCGGGATAAGGAGCCCCTCGAGTCGGGATCCGGGCAAAACACCTGCCCTCGGAAGAATCGGGGCCACGTTCCCCAGGTTCAATTTGAACCCCGAAACTTTGGAGAGCATTACCCGATAATCAAGCACGATAAACAAATAGCCGTGATATCCATGCCCAACTGGATGTTGCAGCGTGAATCTCGGCACGTATCGGCAGAAAATCAGTGACTAGTAAAACGGAAGATTTTTACCTCTTTTGGAATTGTACTTAGGGTAAAACTCCCCTACTATATAAAGGAGAGTCTAACTATTCATTAGGCATCATTGTAACACGCATATCAAAGCAATATACTCTTATTTTCTCTGTTATTCAAAGTTCTTACTTTTGTTCATCAGTTCTTCATTATCGTGAGCCCATGATCGAAGGCAGACATTTCATTAAAGCTGTTATTGAACCCGGGATCACTCCCCTTATTTGGTTTGACAATATATTACGTCCTTTATCTGTTTAATCCAACACAATTTATAATTTGTATTGAATTAATCTGCATATCCTTAAAATCACATATAAATTTAATTGTTATCCATTTTTAGGACAAACACTATCTTGAAGAGCCAGAAACACTACTCACATTTTCTTCGGCTTTCCTTCGAATAGTCTTATGCATAGGCTAATCTTAGGCCCATATACTCTTTGGGTATATGGTTTGGCCCATTTACTTCTTTAGCATAAATAGTTTTCTTTGTTACAAGGATAGTGACGATAGGGAGGAAATGAGTTCATTTTGGATGATATTTTATTTATAAAAATGGGGACTTTCTAATTTTGTTCAAAATTTGATCCAAACAGCTGACTAATTATAATAATGATTATATAGATGACTAATTTTACAAAGTATAAGGGTAAATTTGATTTTTTTCTTCTTTTTAATACGTCTCACTTATGTGACAATTTAATATGTTTAGCCTTTATAAAATCTGCCATCTTAAGCTCCATTAGAAATGAATGACACATATATGATATTTCAGCTAACGATAAGGTCCCTTTTACAGCAAATTTTTAATTGAGGACATGAATAACTAATTTCGTAAGGTTTATGTACACATTTGAATATTGTCTTAGAAAAAGGAAACAAAGCAAATAAGGATTTATTAGCATACTGACATATAGTATGTTCCCAAAAGTATTTTCTTTGCCCTAAAGTACGTTTTTCCAAAGATAAGATGTTTGACTAAACTTTTAGAAGGATTCTTTTGTTCCAATGGATCTTTTCAGATGTTGTCCCATTAGGATCAATTGCATTGAATATAAATTTTACAAATTTAGTTCTTTTTATTCACTTTTCCCTATTCTTGGTATGAAAATAAAGAAAGGTCTTTCAAATTTAAACTCGATTTTGGTTTGTTACCAAATTCATTGATTAAAGTTAAGAACTCGTCAATTTTGATAATGGTTTTAGTAGAAGCAGAATCAATTTTTGATAAGTAGAAATAGTTATTTCTTCCCAAAAATACTTTTTTTTACAAAGCACTTTGAGAAAAAAAAACACATATAAGTACTTTTAAAAGTTTGGCCAAACACTAATTGTTGTTCAAAATTATTTTTTAAATTGACTAATTTGAAAAAATTACTTTTCAAAATAAGGTGATTGTAGTCCGTTTGGCCAAGCTTCACCCATCCCTGAAGCACTTTTTTTTTAAAGTTGAAGTGTTTGGTCAAACTTTTGAAGGAAAAAAAGTGCTTTTGAGGAAAAATAAAAAAAATAACTTCTCTCCAAAATCACTTTTTTGAAAAGTACTTTTGAGAAAAATACACTTAGAAGAAGTTTTTAAAAGATTGGTCAAATACTAATTGCTGTTCAAAAATGCTTTTTAAATTAATTAGCTCAACACAAACTATTCTCACCAAAAATACTGTTAAGAAAAAATAAATTGATTTTTGTACCTTGGCCAAATGAGCTATTAGTCTAAACAAATGGTAGAAATATTAGTCTCGAAAGAAGAGAGTTAAATTGGAAATAGACTCATTAATTAAACGTGAAATTAGTTTCATTAACTGATGGTAGGAGTAATAGACTCATTAGTTTATATCAAAATAAAGCCTAGTGGGTAGCACTTTTGTGAGCAAAACCTACCGTTATAGTTAGGAGTCGTTTAGATTAACTGATTGTAAATAACTTATAAGATTAAAGTGCTGAAAAGCATTTTAAGTGTTGAAACTGATTTTTAAATAAGCATTTACGTGTTTGGATAGACGTGCTGAAACTGATAATAATCAATTGATGTGTTTGGTAGAAAAATATTAATAAGTTGTTCTTTTATTAAAATGACTAAAATATCCTTAAAAACTTTACAAAAGATTATAAATTAAAAAGTTTTTTTGTAAAAAAAAAAGATGAACAATGAATATGGAATGAAAAGAAAGTTAGAAAATTTATTTTGGGAAAAATATTTTATAAATTAGAAAATATTATTAAGGATAAACTAGTAAAAACCTTGGTCAAACTAAAAGTGCTTATAAACTAAAAAAATCATAAGTTGGGGGTTATCATAAGTTAGGGGTGACTAACTTATGATTTATGTCTGATTTTAACTTATTAGCGCTTGACTTATAAACACTTTGAATATTTAACAAACGCCTAAATAAACCAAAATGTGCTTATAAACCCAGTTTTACCGGCTCATTGCCTTAGCCAAACACATCTAAATTACCCGCACAATCTTTGCCTAAAACTTGGGAAAAAGGCTCCAAAAGTGCCATTGCGCTCTTTCTCACGTCTTGTCCTCAGTAGGCTCTTTTCCACTGTTGTATTCTCCGCCCTTGTCTCACTAATTACGTCTACATTCATCAAATTCTCAAGACATATTTACCAGTTTTAATACGCATATCTGCCTGCCCCTTTAGAGAATTAGAGCTCATAGTTTTTCTTTCACTTTCTGCTACTTGGTTCTTCTTTCACAGGTATTCCAGTTTTACCTTCTCAAGATCTTTTCTTAATCATTTGATTTCTTTATGTTGGTAATGTAAATTGTGTTCCTTGAAGTTGCTTACTCGTTGATTTAGCTTATCTGCATAATGTGATTTTCCTATTGAGGCTTTCTTGGTTCTTTTGCCTAGAGGTGAATATTGTTTAGATTTCAGCTATCTTTATTTTGTTGTTTTATTCGCTCCAAGATTGGTAAAAAAGGATTGACTTTTTAAATAATGTTCTATTTTAGATTTGTCATGAACCCATTTTCCCGGTGGGAAATTTTATGATATGTGTTATGAGTTTTTGGGGTAAAATATATTTATACTATACATTTATTTTTCTGTTGTTTACATACAAGATATAGAAGAAAACAATACCTAGATTAGGTTGTTGCATTTCCTTTTCCTTTATGCCATGCTTGTTTATACATTTTTTCTTTGGAAGATAGTAACCAGAAAGAACCTTATCATTCTTATCTGAACTTACTCTGCTCATTTTGCATCACTAATTGCGTTCTCATCGGATACTATATTTTTTTCCCAAAAAAAAGAGCCTTTCCATCATATACTGCGCATTGATCACAGCTTAGTGATCAAATCTACTCAGTCAGATAAGAAATCCACCCCTGGCAGCCGTATAATCACTACATACAACATGGTGCATCTTTTTCATTTTTCCTTTTCTATATTGAAGTACTTTTAGTACCTCTGATTTAACATGGCCAAGATATAGATATAGCCTATCTACATTAGCTTTACTGCTTTAGCCATCACGGTTTCCTTCTAATGCCTCTCAATTCATTTTTCAAATGCTCCTCCATTTTTACTTTATGTTTCTCGATAACATTCTTTTCCTCCAAATTGGGCTCATAACTTGTTTAGGTTAGTCTCAAAGAAGTGCTTCTTCTATGAAGATTAGAAGAAAAAGGGGTAATTTAGTTTCAAGTAGTGCTTCTTTAATTAAAGATCGGAAGAAAAAATGAACTTTTCTGGCACTTAGATTCTGAAATTGAGGTCTTTTCTCTTCTTACATCTGTCGAAAGTATTGGTAAATGAGGATCAATATGTAACACGTCAAAGAAGTAACTGTTCTGATACACCTAACTGTCTGAATAGGAGGGATAACGCTTTCTGTTTCTTGATGTCTACCTTGGGAAATCCTGCAAACATATTCTGGCATGAATGTCCAGTTGGAAAGGAAGAGAGGGAAAAGCTGCTTAACCAACAGGGATGTGTTGTATGGATTACAGGTCTCAGTGGATCAGGTAGTATTAATTTGCTGTTGCTTATTCCATATTTGCACTAACCTTGGTGATTTGCATCCTGGAATTAGTCTTTACACTCGTTCTTCCCCGAAATTGGAATTGCATTAAGAGGTTGACAAGTTTCGCATATTCATTTGAACTGCCTAAGAGATTGAGGAGAATTTGCCTGTCCCATATTCAGCTAGACATTTTGGTCAAAAATATTTTGTGGCATTAAATTGTTTCAGATTCAATTTTGTAACATATGTCACCATTATTTGAAGATTTGGTCTCAACTTTTGCAGGAAAAAGCACACTTGCCTGTTCCCTAGGTAGAGAATTACACACAAGGGGTAACCTCTCTTATGTTCTTGATGGTGACAACCTTAGGCATGGTCTGAACAAGAATCTTGGATTCTCGGCAGAAGATCGGACTGAAAATATACGTAGGGTTGGTAAGTGTACTTTTGAAGAACAAAGTGAAACTACCATGAGTTTCATGGATTTACTATTGGTTTAAACTTGAGATGCTTAGAGAACAGACTCTCAGACGACCTGAGGAAAATATGTTGTACAGTTGTTTCAGTTGGACTCTAATGATGAGGTTAATGATTAAACGTCGAGCCATTGATGAAAGGAGTCTTTCACAACAAAACTTGGCTTAGCTCCAAGAAGATCAAGCTTGACTCATTTATTTATCATATGATCTAAGCTTGACTCATTTATTTATCATATGATCTAAGCTTGCTCAATTTCTCACGCAATATTAAATGAGCCAAGCTTGGATAAGCTCGATTGAATTGTCCATGTTTGTGAACAATTCATTTTTAAGTCTGTTATATGTCTTTATAACCAGAAAATTCTTTGGACATTATTATGCTAATTTATTTCCTAATATTTAAAGTGAAAAGATCTCAATATTCTATTATGATCTTGAGTTGTGGATATATTGGAGTAAGTGCGAATGCAGTTTTTGATACATTTAAAATGAGAGCTCATTTGAACTCCAAGGCTAAGTTGCTCGGACTCGGGTGCGGGTGTCCGATACGGGTGCGGATCTAGAGGTCAGATCCTTCATGATCTAAATTTAAAGATTCGGGGGTACGGATCCAGGTACGGATACGGGTGCGGGGATTCGCCTAAAAATAATTCAATTATTTAAAAATAGAGTTATAAAAATATGTCTAAAATATGAGATATTATGTGAAAAACTTACAAGGTATTCCGAGAAGGAGAAAATATTGAACAAGAGTAGAATTTTAGGGGGAGATAAAAGGAAAAGGATTGACATAGAAATTTATATATATACAAGGTATTCCATTTTCTTCCATATCACCCTAACTTTTGATTTGTTTTCAAAAATCATTGTATCTGTCCCAAATTACTCTGTTGATTTTGGTCAAAGTACCCAAAATCGGTTGACCAGATCCGACACGGATCCCACACCCATACCCACACCCACATGGCCACGTCGTGTCGATACGGGTGCGGCACTGAAAGTGAAGAGTCCGAGCAACTTAGCTCCAAGGTCATTTAGTTTATCAAGCCAAACTTGAGCTCAAGCGCTACATTAAGTTGTATAGAGTCACACTAGAGCTTAATTTGGACAAGTTTTAGAATTCAAGTCCAGCTTGAGCTTGGCTGGTGGAATTCTGGATTTTCGCTTGGTTATTTGGGACTCAACTGTGCTCGGATTGATTACACCTATAATCAAAAGAAGATATTCAGTCTTCAAATTTTCCAGGGATATCTACACTTTAAAATTCCTTTTTTTATTGGGATGGGGGGTTGGGAGGTTTTGGGGGAGGGGGGGAGTGAGCGAGGAAGGGAAAATTTGGAAGGAGAAAGGAAAAGTGATGAGGTCGAAATTCACCCTTCCTTCATGTCCTTAAAACGAACTGCTGTGCCTAGCATCCCCGAATAACGTAGAATTAGCATGCAGAGCACGGCTATCATTATAAATTCACGCATTAGACCTGATGTTTATAATCTTTAATTTGAATTATCATACTAGACGAAAAATGCTCATAGGGATCAGAATTGTGGTCAATATCATGAAGAATGAAGAGATACCGTCTATGCTAAAATAAAAGTTGATGCTTTCATAGAGAAACCATTGAAGACTTTCGACAGATGATTTTTAAGAGTCTATGCAGCTCATCTCTGCCTGAGGCTAATAACTAGTGACTCTTTTGCTAACCACATCTAGAATATCTTGTGTAGTTCGACATTTATTGTAGGGAAAGTGTGGAAATATATTTGTTGAGCGGAAACAGCTTCAGCCTTGAGAAAACTACTCCAGCCTTGAGAAAACTATGTTTTTATCTTTATTTAACTATGCAGCTATCATGAAGACAATGACTTAAGTGAAACTAATTATAGTTTCCCATTCATTTAATTTGAATTTTTCTAGATGTTCTGCATTGTCGTATGACATATGTTGCAGTTCCTAATTTACCTGTCCTGTTTGTAAAATTTTCCAGGTGAAGTTTCAAAGTTCTTTGCAGATGCTGGATTAATATGCATTGCAAGTTTGATATCTCCTTACAGAAAGGATCGTGATGCTTGCCGAGCATTATTTCCGGATAAAAGTTTTATTGAGGCAAAGTTTCCATACTTTACATTCTTATGGAAATATCTGCAATTTTAACTAATTCTGTTCGACTTTCCAGGTTTTTATGAATATGCCTCTGGAACTGTGTGAAGGAAGAGATCCAAAAGGCCTGTACAAGCTTGCTCGTGCTGGAAAGATCAAAGGTTGGTATTAGCTTCAGGGTAGTAGCCTTTACAGTTTCCATCTCTCTTTGGAATCTGGAGTCTTAAAAAAGGAGAGCAACTCAATTGGTTGTGAAGTCTCATTCATGAGATGTTAGACACACAGCGGTAAATTGCACCTGTCAGGTTTTATTCTGATAAAAACCAGGTGTAATATTTGTGTACTGCTTGTTGCCATGCTTCATGTGGTTAAAAGTTGATGAAACTAAAAGTTCATTAACGATAGGACATTTCCCAGAGGACTGATTTGTCTAGTTCAATTCTATCTTTGCCCTGAAACCAGAATGAAATTTTTTCTCCTATGTCGCACTGGATAATTGGCATCATTTCAGTTAGAGTAACTAAGGGCAATTCTTCAGAATTTTGCTTGCTTGTGAAGATGGCAGATTTACATCGACCTAGGCTGCATTGCTTCAAAACTCTCTTGATGTTCGGTTCCTCAGAGGAAAAGGAACTTCTTATAACTCAGAGCCTTTTGTTTTGCAGGTTTTACCGGAATTGATGATCCTTATGAACCGCCATTGAACTGTGAGGTACCCCATTACATTCTTTAATTTTAATCATTCAGATATATCTTAATTTGCTTTTGTGTTGTTGTAACAACTTTTTTTCAGAACTAATGGACAATTTCTGCGTGGTGGTTTTTGCTAGATTGAAATACAACAAAAAGATGGAGTAGTTCCGACACCACATGAGATGGCTGGGCAAGTTGTCTCTTACATGGAGGACAGAGGCTTTCTGGAAGCTGAGTAATAGGATCCCTGGAGATAAAATAAGAAAAGACTTGGCACGAAGTCTAAGTATCTGTATCTGCTTCAATAACCATATTTATTGTTTAAATCATCAGCATGAGAAGGTAGTTAACGATCATCTCGTATCAGAGACATGGTTAGGAGTATACAGCACATATTTTTTTCTTCAGATTAGTTAGATACTTAGACGTAAGTTAATGAGTTTGCCTCTCTAGTTCAGTAGGTTCCAGAGATTGTTCCGCAACTAGTCTTGCGCTCCATGATCACAGGAAATTCCCATTTGTTTTTACTGGGTATATAACACGAATTATTCAATGACTGGGTATATTGCAGGCTGAAAATCTTCTATGTTTTCTGTGTTCAATTTTAGCTTTTAAATGGCATATGTTGTATAGAACCCAATAATGCGAAGCAAAAAACGTACTATCAATTTGCCATTTCTTGAAAACAGTTTTGTATCTGAGCAATTTGACAGAACTACCTGATTTGTGAAACCTGTATAATTCATTTGGGTCATGGAAGGCCATTATTCAGACTTCTATGGTTGTCTACTGAATACCGTGAAGCAACTTGCTAATTAGGATTTACGACTTATTAAGAGAAAATATTTTCTATCAGGATTTCTTTCCATTCCCAAAACCTTTGTGTAAGGGTGGAGGGTCCTATTACTGCCACTACAATCCTCGAAGGCTGCTTTTATCTATTGTAATGTTACTCTTTTCGTCTTCAACTAGGCATTTACGTTTGTGACAATTGATCCTACGCTCTTCAATACTGAAGAGCCAAATAGTTCCTCTCCAATATATAACTTTCTTGCTTTACAACCTGTTACTCATCAATTGTTTTTTAATTTTATCAAAAAGACGTACAGAAAGAAAAAGAAAAAAAAAAAACAAAAACAAATAGGTTCTAATATTAGCTATTCCCCTCCATTCCATTTTATATACATTATATCTTTATTAATCTGTTTTTAAAAAACGACATGTTTATATGTTTCAAAATTATTTAATTTTAAATTTTTTATTTTATCTTAAATTGTATGTTTCTATAGCCACATAAATCTAGCATGTTTTAGAGTAACACGAGTTCAAATTTTTTTTTTATACTGCGTGCTGAAGTTGAGGGAGTATATGTTTTTGCCCAGCGTAAGTGGCCGAATTCTAAATCGGCGTGGTGCTGCTGGATGCTTCTGATCAATAGAACAAGAAGAGGACCAAAAAGAAAGACCACTAAAAGTAATGATCGCCAAGATAGGCATAGTAATTCGATTTCACACAAGTCATAATATATCATACGATGATGCTCAAGACTTCAAATAGCTGAACGGAATACAAATGCTCCAAACGACTAGCAGGGTAGTTACAGATTTTTACGGTGAGCAAAAGTTGATTAGTTTAATGATTCTTATATCAAGGAAAAAAGAGCTCTCTCTTCCTTCTTTATTTCCTAACATTTTTTTTTCTTCCTTGCTACTTTTTCGATTGTGCATGAAATTTGAGTTTCTTATATTTTTTATACCTTTTTCAGTTGAAAAGGTTGAAAGTTGTACCGTTAAATGTTACTATTCTCTATGCTCTTTTATTTCTTCAACTTTTCATTGATCTTAGTTGAAAATAATGTGATTTTTAACTTTATTTAAAGCCTTATCCTGCTATAATTGCAGAAAATTGAAATATCATTTTACTTGGTGTGTTATAAATTTCAGATGTTTTTTCTCCATTTTAAATTTCATTGATTTTGGTTTTGTAGTTTTTGTTGGTTGATTAATATTGTGTGTAGTTACCACATTTGGATTATTTTGTGTCACGATCATAATCCCATCGGGATTGTTATGGTGCCTAACTCAACCCGATAGGCAAGCCAACCAACATAAATACAATACTAATTAAAAATTATCAAATAAATAATAAAATAAGTGTACAAAGATTAATACAAACTATCTCAACAACTGTTAATACAAATCATGAGTGACTCAGATTAGGATTACAACATTCATATGAAGAAAGATACATCATCTATTTGAATATACATAAACAGAAATACAAGATCCTAGGTTACCATGAATAAATGGCAACTGATAATTAAAATGCCAATGTGTCTTCAATGCTCGCCCACAAATTTCTACAACAACTCAGTTCCAATATCTGCACGCAAGGTGCAAAAGTGTAGTATAAGTATAATTGACAATATGTACTTCTAAGTATCAATACTAACCTTAACGAAGTAGTGACAAGGTTTAGTCAAAAGATACGCACTTTGTATAATCTGTGCAGCTCATAAACATATATATAATAACAAAAAAATAGCCAAGAAACAACCAAGGAATAGCAGATATCAATAATAAGGTGCATAATCAAGGAAGATGAAAACAAGCATGCTTTTCTAAATAACTAGATTAAAGCATATACAAATGCACCAAATTTGCATATAAAGGAGATTTGTACCAAGTAGCTTTAACTCAATACTTTTACCTTAGTGTCTATGCATGATAAAGACATAATTTTATATTAATTTTCAAATAGCGTTTATGCGAATGATCCTACAAGAGTCTAAAATGTCAATGCATGATGAAGACTCAATATATACATCAATCTGATACCCTCCAAGTGTCTAGCAATCTACTAACAAGTCCCATTGTAACGATCCAACCGGTCGTTTTGAGTTTTAGCGTCTCGTTCAGTGGTTATGAATGAACTATTGTGTATTATGACTTGCATGCATGGTCAGTTTTGATTTTCAAGTGATACAGGATTGATCTGGATGAATGATTCTTATTTTAGAAGCTTAAGTTGGAAATGTTGCCAGAGGTTTGACTTTTTGTAAAAACAACCCCGGAACAGTATTTGATGGCTCCGGTATATTCATATTATAATTTTGGACTTGGGTGTATGTCTAAAATTTAATTCAAAGGTTCCTAGGTTTATTTGACTCACTTTGCCGAAAGTTGACAATTTGAATATTTAAAAAGTTGGCTATCGGGTTCGAATATTGGTTTCGGGAATTGGAATAAGTCAGTTTGGTCATTTCTGACTTGTTTGCAAAGTTTGGCATCATTTTGAGTTTATTTGATAGGAATCAGGCGCGTGGTTGTATTTTCAAAAGTTCTTGAAGTTCATTATGATTTTTTATGTATTTTGGTGTCCGATTCGTGATTCCAGATGTTATCTTGGTATTTTGATCGCATGAACGAGTTCATATGATGTTTGCGCATTTCAGGAGCGTTTCGGAGAGTTTTAGAGAGGTTCAGATTTTTGCTGGTGTTCAGGTATGGCATTAGCGAGAAATTGGTCGCATTTGCAAGATCATTCTCGCTTTTTCGATTCTGGGTTGCTGGGGAAGGGACCTCGCATTTGCGAGGATTATATCGCATTTGCGAATTTTGGAGGTTCAATTTTGCGTGATAAAGGCCGCAGAATCACTATACAGACCGCAGATCGGTCGTAGAGTGCAACAGGACTTGAGCCAATTTTGAAGTCCATTATATGGTCCATTATGCAGCCGCATAACCATTTCGCGGGCTGCACATCCATCGCAGAACCAGCATGATAAAACTTTAGAGGAAGATTCTGCGACGTATTATGCGACCATATAACTGACTTGTGGACCGCAGATCTGTCGCATACTAGACCAGGCCAACCTAGTTTTGGAGGACCATTTTGCGGTCCACTTTGTGGGCTGCATACCTGATCTGCCCGCAGAGTTGAGTTCGGAGGGTTCATTTTCTGATTTTATAACCCAATCCCCTTTTTATAAAAATGACCTTGGGGTTATTTTGGCTGGTCTAAACTGCCATTTTAGAGAGAGGAGAGTGTTCTAGAGAGAGAGGAGGAAGCCCCAAGTGTTTTGTTCATTAATCCTTGCCCAAGCTTTGAAATGCAACAAGGAAAACTCACAAGGTCTTCATCCAAGAGGTAAGGTTCTAGCCCTAGTTTTCCATTTCGAGTTTGGGGTAAAGATGGGTAATTGAGAGTATGATTCTTGGGTAAGAGAGTGTTATTTATGCATGCATGTACCAATAAGGCTTAGGGGAAGGTTGTTGAGCTCAAATGGGTGAGCATTGGGTTGTGGGATGAGGGAATCCACCATAGAAGAACCTTGAGATCATAATGCCTACCTAGTGTTTGATAAAATGCTCAAATGAGCAGAATCCATGAACGTCTTCCTAATTATGGTTTAATTTTTGTTACGTCTCTAAATAGATTGAAGTTGCTAAGATTTTCGGAACATTGTAGTGATTTAAGAAAAGCTCAAAGTGAGGCATGTTGGCTAAACTTCTCTCTTAAAATTGAATCCCACGATGTTCTAATAAGTCTCAAGTATGATGGGTCAATTTTTTACTTCTCATATCCCGAGTTATTCATTATAAATTTGACTATTCCGAATAAACTTTGTGTCAAAAGATATATGTTTAAAATGTGTTTCGAATGCTCTTATTATATTGTGTTATCCTTCGGAAACGTATTCAAATGTGACCAATGTGTCAAAGTATTATGAATTCAAACATGTTTCAATTGCAAGTTATTATGCCAAATTGTGGAAGAAACTCAATGAGCCTAAGACTTTTATTTTCTCATATGTGTACTAAAAGTCGTGATTAGAGAAGCGTTGTTGTTGATAATCCATGATGATGTTTGAAAGTGAATGGGGAGAGCATGAAATATGAAATACGACCTACATGCCAAGAATGATATTACATTTGTGGCCACTAGTGACAGTGAAATGAAAAGATATGTAAACGTTTATGAATTGAGCTGAAAATCCTTTTTATAATAAACATTTTTCAGAGTATCATTAGTCACCGAGGAAGGGTAGGTCGAAACAACCTAACCTCGAAACTACACGTGCCGGTGTAGGAGTGATTGAGGGAAAAATCCCCGAACTGATGTGTTGAGAATATTTCCCTTAAATGGAATGAGATTGATGTGTTGAGATTATTCCCCTTAATTGGGATGAGATGATTGCTAGCAGAGGGTGATGTCAATCCACACGACATTGTGGTGAGACGGCCTAGCCGATCGGGTCGAGATTGGACGCCATGCTGCGCATATGGTGGTGATTGTGATTGTGATTGGATGTATTTGGGTGAGACGGCTTAGCCGATCGGGTCGTGATCGGACTCCGTGCTAAAGTCACGGTGGTATATCGGTACTAAAGATCTCCCAACCTAAAATATGGAAATTTACTTGAAACCTTATCTTGCTCCTAACTTGATGCTTTGGTATTATTTGAAGCTTTCATTTTGATCCTATGATTGTTTCTCCTTGTATTGTTACTCTTTCTATTGAGGGGGGCGTTTAGTCTTACATACTAGTACTATTCCATATGTACTAGCGTCTCTTTTTTATCAGGAGCGCTGCATCTTTAATGAATGTAGGTGGTTCCACAGCAGGTGGCATTGATCAGTGATAGCGGTACACCCTCCTCCCAGCTGACTTGTTGAGCCCCACTTTATTTCAGGGTCGTATATCTTTTGTTCCTTGTGTATTCTGTTTTGAGGTATAGCTGGGCCCTTGTCACCGGCACTATCATAGTATACTTTTGTATACGTTAGAGGCTCCGTAGAGATAGTGTGAGTTGTATATTAGTGTTGGGAAAATCAAACTTGAATGTTGTATTTGTATCACTTCTAAACTATGAATGTGTAATGTAATATTTTAGAGACTTTTAAATGACGTAACTAATGATAATTAATTGGTGTTGCTCACATGATCTTCTCATGGTCTAATTATTGAAATATGACTTCACCTTATTCATGGGTAAGTTCGGGTAGAAAGCATCTAGTAGGCTTGCTTGACCGGGCTATCTCGGTTGAGCACCGGTCGCGCTCCTCGATGATGGGGCATGACAGAAGTGCTATGGCAGGCTTCACATTTGCGAATCCAGCCTCGCAAATGAGATAGAGGCCTAGGTTGGGGGAACGTCGCTTTTGCGACCAATTGGCTGCTTTTACGAAAAGCCAGTGTTCGTATTTGTGACATTTTTGTAGCTTTTGCGATGGGTTCAGAGTTGTCCAAGCTTCGCTTTTATGAAGGCTTTACCGCTTTTGCGAGGGTTCACATTTTCAAACCCCAGGTCATAAATGCGACACCTATAGCTTGTTTATAGCTGTGTATTACGGGACTTAGCTTTATTTTATCATATTTTGGAATGATAGACTCGGTATGAGGCGATTTTGAGGAGGGATTTTCATATACAACTATTGGGTAAGTGATTTTGATCAATTTTCAATTATATTACATGATTATATATGAGATTTAACATCTAAATCATGAGATTTGAAGGGAAATTTTGGGGCTTTTTGCCTATGTTTTAAAAAATAAAAATTTGAGATTTGAGAGTCGAATTAGACTCAGATTTGAAAACAAAACACATATATGGACTCGTATGGGTAGTCGAGATCTACCCATGGACTCTGGTTTTGAACGGGCAAGCCCGGAGTTGACTTTTGGAGAATTGTGTAAAGATCTTAACTTTATTTATTGGAATTTATTTCTCTTGCATTATTTGATGTTGTTAAGTCAATTGTGGTTAAATTTGAGCCGAATTGAGGCCTTTTTAGAGGAAAAGTATTTTTACAGTATTGATTAAGGGCTTTTGAGGTAAGTATCTTGCATAACATTGCATGAGGAACTACCCCGTAGGGTTTGGTTTAATTACATTATTCGAATTACGTGAAAGACGTGTACATGAAGTGATGAGTGTGTATACGACCTTATATGTAGAAATTGATCGGTGTAGACTCTTAGGACTCTTATATGCATTTAATGGAAGTCGTCATATCATGTTATATCTTTCATCGTCGAGTTTACTCTTATATGCTTTAATTGAAATTGTCATTATATGCTACCTCTTTCGTTGTTGCGTTATTCTTATTTGAAGTCGTTATTACTTGTTATCTCTTTTACTATTGAGTTTATTCTTCTGTTTTATTGTGTTGTTGTAATTCTTGTGTTGGTTTACTTTCCATACTCTCGTGTTATTATTGTTGTTGTTTTACTCATTGTTGTTGAGCCGTAGGCTATGTATTGTTGTGATATTGATATTGTTATTTTGGAAACGTTGTGGTATATGGGCACGTGTGGTGCGAGTTGTTATATTGTGTTGATTGTGACTTTGGCACATGTGGAATTGTTGAATGCACGAGGTTTGGCCGTGCTATTGTCATTATTGATATTTGCACATGCGGCGAGATAATACGAGATATATATATATATATATATATATATATATAAAGTTTGCGCATGTGGCAAGACAAGGTGGGATAAATATTGATGTACATGTGGCAAGACTAGGCAAGCATTTACTTTATTGTTACGCATGCGGCGAGACTAGGGGCTGTGCCAGGGGTGATATGTGATGGCTTGGGGGCATATTATTGATGATATTTGTGTAATGGTGTGATGTTCCTTGTGTGTGTCATACATATTACGTGACTTGTGGTGTTGTTTCCAATGTGCTACTCGATGTCTCTGATAATACTTGCTGACTTGGGCTGTGATAGTACATATGCATACACCGCAACATGTCATTTATACCAGTTCAGGAGTACAAAGTTTGATATTCTTTGATCATGCACATATAGTCTTGTATATCTGCTTTCTCTGCGATATTGTTAGAATGTTAGCCTGGGACCACGCCGGACAGATTAGGATATTGAGCCTGTGATCATGCCGGACGGATTGTGATATTGTCTTGGCAAATTGTGATAGTGGGCCTGTGATCATGCCGGGCAGATTGTGATATTGGTACGTAAATTATCCGTGTGAGTGTGATTGATAATGCGGGCAAAAGGTGCCATATGTATATGATTCGTGATTTAGGACTCGTGATCTATGACTATGAGGTGTGGTACCTCGGGGTGATTCTTGTGGCAAACCAGGTTTTAGAACGGCTTGACTATTTGGTTGAGATTTGTTTTTCTTCATTGGTTTCACTAGTACTTTAATTGTGTTCAGATTATTTTGTTGCGTTATCGCCTGGTTTCTCCTTGTTGTCATATGTTGCTTTTACATCCATTGATAGTTTTAAATTATTATTCTTTCAATGTTTAGCCTTGCTTTGATATTCGTTCCTCTGTTAGCTTTATATTAATACTTTGCCCAAGTTATTATAGCTAGTAGGTGTCATAACTTGTACCTCGTCAATACTCCGCTAAGGTTAGTCTTGATACTTACTGGGTACTGCTGTGGTATACTCATGCTACGCTTCTGCACATTTTTGTGTAGATCCAGGTATCTCGGAGCGTGCCGGTTATTAGTTAGCTGATTATGAGTTGCTACGGAGACATCAAGGTATACCTACCATTGCGTTCGCATGCCTCAGAGTTACCTTCTGTTGTCTTTCATTGTTACTATTTATTTTCATTCCAGAACAATATTGTATTTAGTGATTCCCATTGTACTCAGTAGAGCTTATGACTCCACACTACCGGTTTTGGGAAAGATGTATAACTATTGATCGTTTTAGCTATGTATGTGATTTACTGATTTATGTTTAATGGTTAAATGGTTTGATTCTTTTAATAACTCAGCATATGTTAGGCTTACCTAGTCTTAGGGACTACGTGCTATCACGATTCTCAAGGTGAAATTTTGGGTCGTGACACCCATGCATATGTAAAATGCATGAGTATGCATATGTTGATGTTATGCATGATTCTTTCTACATGAATCTAGAATGTCAATGCATGCTAAAGACTCTACGGTATAGTTGGAATGTTAGACTGTGACCACGCCGGGCGGATTGGGATATTGAGCCTGTGATCATGCCGAATGGATTGTGATATTGTCTTGGCAAATTGTGATAGTGAGCCTGTGATCATGCCGGGCAGATTGAGATATTGGTACGTAAATTATCCGTGCGATTGTGATTGATAATGCGGGCAAAAGGTGCCATGTGTATATGATTCGTGATTTGGGACTCGTGATCTGCGATTATGAGGTGTGGTACCTCGGGGTGATTCTTGTGGCAAACCAGGTTTTAGAATGGCTTGACTATTTGGTTGTGATTTGTTTTTCTTCATTGGTTTCACTAGTACTTTAATTGTGTTTAGATTATTTTGTTGCGTTACCGCCTGGTTACTCCTTGTTGTCATATGTTGCTTTTACATCCATTGCTAGATTTAAATTATTATTCTTTCCATGTTTAGCCTTGTTTTGATATTCGTTCCTCTGTTAGCTTTATATTAATACTTTGCCCAAGTTATTATAGTTAGTAGGTGTCATCACTTGTACCTCGTCAATATTCCGCTGAGGTTAGTCTTGATACTTACTGGGTACTGCTGTGGTATACTCATGCTACGCTTCTGTACTTTTTTGTGTAGATCCAGGTACCTCGGAGCGTGCCGGTTATTAGTTAGCTGATTATGAGTTGCTACGGAGACTTCAAGGTATACCTACCATTGCATTCGCATGCCTCAGAGATACCTTCTGTTGTCTTTCATTGTTACTGTTTATTTTCATTCCAGAACAATATTGTATTTAGTGGTTCCCATTGTACTCAGTAGAGCTTATGACTCCGCACCACCAGTTTTGGGAAAGAGTATAACTATTGATCGTTTTAGTTATGTATGTGATTTACTGGTTTATGTTTAATGGTTAAATGGTTTGATTCTTTTAATAACTCAGCATGTGTTAGGCTTACCTAGTCTTAGGGACTACGTGCCATCACGATTCTCAAGGTGGAATTTTGGGTCGTGACACCCATGCATATGTAAAACGCATGAATATGCATATGTTGATGTTATGCATGATTCTTTCTACATGAATCTAGAATGTCAATGCATGCTAAAGACTCCTACAACATGATCCAGCACATCCCATATGCTCTAATATGATCTACCACATCCCATGTGCTCCACCACGATACGCGTATCACCTGCACTCATAGGGCCCATGTAACATGGGTAATCACCTGACTTGGGAAGGACGATCCATGTCTAAGTATCACACGAAACTCATCGTGCCATAACATATCAATATCATAATAACTGCACAGAATAACCCATCGTGCCATAACTATATCAATCATACGAACAACTCATGTGCCATAATGATCTCAACTGCACAGACAACTCACGTGCCATAATCATCTCTATTGCACGGACCAGTCCATATAATAGAAATATATGCAAGGATGTTGTCACACTCCCAAACTGGGATGGAACGTGAATGGCACCCAACTCTAACTAACTGTTGGGCGAACCCTTAACTAGTCTATGCTGAGTGTAAATATCATAATACTATTAAGTTCAATAAAAGTGAATAACTAAAATTAAATTAAATTACTTGTCTGACTACTGAGTTACATGATTCTAACATAGCTGAACTATGAGCCAATTACCCACGGGACAAAGTCACGAGCCTCTAAAGATTAAATCTAAATATTTAAACTATGGGGCATTCCCCGAGAATATATAACATACAAAGTAAATAACATAAGCTGAAGAAATTTGGCTATCGCTGGAAAGAATCAACGGGCTCATCAACAAAGTCTTCAGAGCCTATCTCTAGACACGTGTCTCCTCACCTACAATCTCAACACCTGCCACACAATGTGGCAGGCCCAAACAAGCTAAGTACCACCAAAGGATACCCAGTAAGTCTCATAAATTACCTCCTAAAAAGCCGGAGCGAGACCTTTTGGGAAAAATCATAATATGAAAGGAAGCAAGTTCACATGATATTATGTAAATTATTTAAAATATATAAATAAGTAATGAGCTGAAAATTGAAATTATAAGCAGAACTATAAACTGATAACTAAAACTGAAAATCGAGTCTATAACTAATAACTGAAACTAATGTTGAAAATTGAGTTATTTTGAAAAGAATAACTTTTTCAAAAATTAGTTACACTTAGTGGCCCTGCGTATGTGAGATCTGGCAATACACACAGGGGAGTATCGGCCTATCTCCCCAACAAATAATAGCCCCTACGAGCGTGGGGTAGCTAACCCTGGTGGCACTCATGAAAGGGGAGGTAGGCTAGCTCTCCCTTCTGAATGTGATCATATTAATGTGTGAATGAATGTTAAAACTGAATACCGGACTGAATTTAAATATCATAAATAAAGGCACATAACAAGTGGTAAACATCTAAGTGTAATGATCCGACCGGTCGTTTTAAGCTCTAGCATGTCATTCAGCAATTTGAGGCCTTGAGTAGCTTCACTTCAAGTATTATGACTTGCACGTGTGGCCGGAGTTGAATTTTGGGAAGTTCGGAGTTGATTCAGATGGAAAAATTCTCATTTCGGAAGTTTTAAGTTGGAAGAGTTGACTAAGGTTTGACTTTTGAGTAAATGACCTCGGAATTGGGATATGAAAGTTCCAACAGGTTTGTATGACGATTTTGGACTTGGGCGTATGTCCGAATCGGGTTTTGGATGATCCGGGAGTGTTTTAGCGCTTATTGTGGAAAGTTGGCATTTTAGAAGAATCTCATATGTTTGGGTTGGAATGTATTTTAATGTTATCGATGTCCGTTTAGTATTCCGAGACTGGGGATAGCTCTGTATGGTGATTCTAGTCTTAGGAGCACGCCCGGATGTGGATTTGGAGGTCCGTAGGTCATTTCGGGGCCATTTTGGCGAAAGTTAGAAATTTGAAGGTTTTTGGAAAGATTGAGCGGGAGTGTACTTTTTGATATCAGGGTCGGATCTCGATTCCGGAAGTTAGAATAGGTCCGTAATGTCATCTAGGTCTTGTGTGCAAAATTTGAAGTCGTTCCGGATTGATTTGATATGTTTTCGCACAAGATATAGAATTTGGAAATTTGGAAATTTATAAGTTTGATTCGAGGCGCGATTCATGATTTCGATGTTGTTTGACGTGGTTTGAGGCTTTGACTAATTCCGTATTGTGTTTTAGGACTTGTTAGTGGATTTGGTTGAGGACCCGGGGGCCTCGGGTGAATTCCGGATGGTTAACGGATTGAATTTGTGTTTGGGGGAAATCCTAGGGCTACTATCTTCTGGTGTAACTGCACCGGCAAGGTTTTGACCACATGTGCGGAGCCGTAGAAGCAGCCAAGAGGGTCATAGAAGCGTCCAAGCATGATTGGTACTGGGGTCGCCGGAGCGAGCAGGTGGACCGCAGAAGCGGAATCGCACTTGTGGCGGATGGATAGCAGAAGCAAAAAGGAGGAGAGAGGGCAGCTTCGCAGATGCGGCAATGCAGCCACAGAAGCGAGCCCGCAAAAGCGGACTCTTTGACCGTAGAAGCGAGGGAAGCCGCAGAAGCGAAGAGGAGCATCGCATCTGCGGAGCCACAGAAGCGGCTAAGGACCGCATATGCGAGGGGTCGCTGGGCTGAGAAGCTTTTTATAAAAACGGGGCTTGGCCCATTTTTCTTCTATTTTTTACTTGGTTGAGGCGGTTTTGGAGAGCTTCAAAGAGGGAGTTTCATCAAGCAACACAAGGTAAGTGATTCTCGCCTATTGCAAGTTAAAATACATGGATTCTATAGGGATTTAAACATGAAAATTTATGGAAATTTGGGATTTTGGTAGAAAACCTAGAAAATTGATATTTTGGATTTCGACCACAAAATTGGACTTGGAATTTGGAATACATTATATATTTGTGTTCGTAATATTATGGGTAATGTTTATCTTCGAACAATTTTAGAATCCGGGGACGTGGGCCCGAGGATTGATTTTATTGACTTTTCGAGTGGAGTTGGGAATTGTTAGGAATTGAGTTATTATGAGTATTGAGTGTATTTATATTAGTTTTCTCATTTGTTTGACTTGCTTCAGATCGTTTGGCTTGAGATTGAAGAGTTGGAGAGGCGTTGGAGCCCGTTATCGAACTTCGGAGCAAGGTAAGTCTCTTGTTTAACCCTGTGAGGGGGAAACTATCCCATAGGTGATATTAATTGTTATGTGCTACTTATTGTGGGTGCCATGTAAGCACGAGGTGACGGGAGTCCGTACGTAGCTAAAGCATGTTTATGTTCGGGTAGACTTAGGATTTCTCATGCAATCTCTGAATTTCTTGAGCTTATTCCGTTGACTTATTTAATTGAAAATATGATTGAACTTGATTTAGAAATTTGATACATCTTAGGCCCAACCTTATCACTTGAATTGTTGGCAAGAAGAATTGAGAAACGGTAAAGGTTAATCACTTTGTGCCTTTGTACTATATTGTGAGCACGTGTCTTGTAACTCGATAAATTCCTTCCTTTCTTATGGAGCGGGCCATATGGCCTCGGCAGTATATAGAGGTGCATCTCTGGTTCGTACCATTCGACCCTCAGTAGTGTACACACCACTCTGGATCGGGCCGAACGACCTCGGTAGAATCCTGCGTTATCGCTAGTAGATCGAGTATTCACAAGATAAACCTTCTACCGATGTCCGGTATTTTATGGTATTTCTTACTTAATTGGTATTGAGACTTGGCACTTTCTTTCCTGAGATAGTGAGGTAGGACACATGATCGAGAAACTTATGCTTTAAAGGGAATAACTGAAACATTATGAAATTTACTGATTACTCCCCCTATTGCTGTGTACTTCATATTGGTTATGAATTATTGTTTCACCTATTTATTTAGACCTCTAGTAAGTGTCAAAGTCGACCCCTCGTCACTACTCCTCCGGGGTTAGGCTAGATACTTACTGGGTACGCGTTGATTACGTACTCATACTACACATGCTGCACATTTTTGTGCAGGTACATATATACCTGGTGGTCTTTTGGGCGCAGAGGCGTGGATATTGCGGGGACATACCGTGAGCTATATTTTATGTTACGATCCGCAGCCTGCAGAGTCTCCATCAGGGTTATCTATGTTCTCTTGTCTAATTGTATTCCAAACAGATGTTGTATTTTATTATATCTCATAGTTGATGCTCATGCACTTGTGACACCGGGTTTTGGGGTTCCTAAGGGTGGTTCATTCTTATAGTTCGTGTAAATATCATCGTTACACCGTAAATTCTATTTCTTACTATTTAGATGATGAAAATTGAGATTTCAAAGATACTAGAATGAGTAAGTAAGTTAATCATTCACTTTTGGCTTGCATGACGAAGGTGTTAGGCGCCATCACGACCTTTAGTGAATTTTTGGGTCGTGACATCTTGGTATCAGAGCATTAGGTTCACTTGGGTCTCACGAGTCATGATCAAGTCTAGTAGAGTCTTGTGGATCGGTACGGAGACGTCTGTACTTATCTTTGAGAGGCTACAGGGCTGTTAGGAGCACTTCCCTTCTTGATTCCTCATCGTGCGATTTGATCCCTTTGAGGCTTATGCCTTTATTTCCTTCATACTCGTTCTTATACGATGTTCAGCACTTGTTATCAATTGGTAATCGAGGAATTTCAGTGGTACTACAGACGTGGAGTAGGATGTTTCTCCCTGCGCATTCGAGCAAGTTATTATCGTCTTCTTGCAGAGGGATATTCTATCATTTCAGCTCAGTAGATGTATTTCGGATGGTTTTAAGGCTATTCACAGGTTGCTATGATGTTCATGAGTTGTTATCTCACAGTATTGATGTAATGGTGGGGGTGCTCGTTTATGTGCCGACGCAGTGAATGACTTGAAAGGAGAATTTCTCAGTGCATGATTTAGAGGTTCATCATTTAATTCCAGTAAAGGAAAGGCAATCAGACTATGAATGTTCAGGTTTGGGTTGATGGAGTAACGAGACTTGGTATTTTTGAACGTGGTGGAATTTTCATCTATGATGTAGTGTCGCTGCCCTTGTTTGAAGTATTATGGTTCGCCGGTGTTATGGCCTCTTTGATTTTCCTATGGGGCAGGGTGCTGTGAAATGGTACCTAAGAAGCGATTGTCAGAGATAGCGGTGTGTAGCGGTTTTGGGATCAAATCGGTGTTTCTAATGTTGATGGCTCGAGAAAGATGATCTTCGAGAAGGCTTAGAGTTGGTAGAGATTTATTAGTTCAAGTGCTACAAATATGGATTTTGATTAAGGCGATAATTGGGCAATGAATGATGAGGAAAGACATGAGGGAGGTGTCTTGCGGTGGTTGAATTACTAGTAGGTCAAGTATAAAAAGTAGAAATCGAGAAGTTGCTTAAAGAAGAGGGTTTAACCAAAGTAGGAGAGTGGCATATGGGTTCTGTGGTAGGATAGCCACACGCCTTGAAGGAAATTTAGAGCGATTTGGGAATCGTGATGGGCAGTGACTAGGACCACGAATTTTATTTGGATGCAACATGACTTCGAGTTTGGAATGTATTGTCGGACCTTCAGTTGATGTCAATGGGGAATAGACAGACTTGTTCAGCTGGTGAGCGAGCACAGGCTCAGGAGGGTTTAATGATTTCATAGTAATTGTACCCAGTGCAGCGTTGTGGGAAGCTGTCGGCATAAAAGTTCCACAGGCGGGTTATCTCCTGTGAGCAGGTTAGCGGTTGCGTGATGTTGAGGAAGCTTCTACGAAGAGTTCTACTTTCTATCTAGTAAGAGTTCGAATACGTGATTGTGGTTAATGCTTCGGAATATTCATGAAAGGTTTAACAAGAGATTTTGAGAAATTTGGCTGTTTAGTTGTGCGAGGTCATGGTAATTGAGAAGGAGGAATCTTGGTGGGTTCCAGGGTTATGTAATTGTAGCTTCCAGCTAAGTGGGGGAGCCCCGCCGTCTACAATTGGATCGCGTGGTTGTATGCTTGTGAAGTTTTGGGTTGTCGGTGTATTGGTAGGTTATTATGACTAAGGACAGAAAACATTAGTGGTAATTAGAGCAAAGGATTTGAGGAATGCGTGCTATACTTGGGCCTTATCGATTCATGTTCAGTTTTTGGAAAGACTCAGAGTTTAGGCTTCTGATAGGTGTAAGTTACAAGGAAAAGAATTCAGTCAGGTGCTTCTTCGATAGGGTGTTCACGTGCTAGTAGAGCACTAGAGTTAGGCTTATATTCAGGACCAAGTCAGAATGGGTCACTCTCAACAATTGTCCTAGTGGGTTGAATAATTTAAGTGCAGCGCCTAAGGACTTGGGATGTTCTATGTTATCATTGGGTATGCAATGCCGTATTGGAGGAAAGTAAGAAATAACTTTCGATTCGCGGAAGGTCTTGCAGAATGGGTGTACCAGTTGGAGATGCTATTATGCGCGTAAGGGGAAAATGAGATGATTCATGAGTAATGGGACGATGTGGTCTCGTGAGGCGGGTGACTCGGGATGAGTGCGGATCTGGTTCGTTACGTTTGAATGGAGCTATTATTATTTTTAAGGCAAGTCGAGAATAAATTGGAAGAAGCTGGGTTGGTTAGTAATGGTTGAATCAGCATAATTGTAGCAGTGATCAGTTTCTTCGGCGTGAAGTTATACATGTAGTTTGTGGTTGTACACTTGAGCTTGAGCGCCACCACAACTTGGTTGATTTTGGAGGTATTTAATTCGAATGGCTTTGTTATGTAAATGGATTCCGGAAGGGTTATGGTGGCTTAGATCATGACTTGAGGTTTGTATTTTCTGCTGTCTGAGAATTCAGTTGCGTGTTGCATTAGTTCTTCTGAAATGACTAAGGTGAAGGGTTTCTAGCCAATGAAGGGGTTATTCCACTAGTAGTTCGAGGGTTATGGTGAATACGTGTATTATCGCGTAGCGGCATGATAGGTGCAGTGAGCGGTATGGGAACTGGGAGCTAAAGTTCAAGGTTGCGGTTCAGTGTTGATAGAAAGTCACGAGCTCGGATGAGCAGGGGGTGAATTTAGATATCCCGAGTAAGCTGGCATTTTCTTTAATGTCACATGGGAATGGTGTTCTGTGGAAGAGGCTTTGAGTATTGATTTGCGGATTTGATTCTTTTACGGAATCAGAACGGGTGGTGGCTTGGATGTGCCGACTTTGCTACCTGAGCGAAAGGTCGTGAGAGCGTACCCCACAGGGAGATTTGTATAAGTGTGACGTGTTAGTCACTTGATTGTTAAAGATTGAAACAAAGCATGGAAGTTATGGCAATATTGCAAATGCGAGAGTTTATGCCTGAGAGGCGTTCTATTCCTTGAGTTGTAGACCACGTGAGTTTGTTCCGGATTTGACGGCTGTTCTTATGTGTCATGAATAGGTCAGTATGGACCCTTGAAAGGGTTATTATCCCAGTGTGGTATGATCAGAATCGACATGAGGTCCTTTAATGGGTCTAAATATGGATGTGTGCTCTACACCAGGCCAGGTGTGTTCATTCGGCATAGTATTTCTTATGGAGGAGTCTTCGGACATTGGATGTTATTTTCGTCGTCAGATATTTCATACAATACTCTATTGTGCCATGTGGGTTGAGAGACAGTTTGATTATTCGCACATGTGTTGAGGTCCCGCATAGTTGTGGTGTTATGTGGGCAAGATGACTCTCGAGATGCAGATCATATATCGCACCTTAGTTGTGCTTGAGTTTTGTAGCGTATGGAGCTATCTGTCTCCTCAGGATTTGTATTATGCACTTGGTGTGCTTGTGGTCAACATTCGGGTATTTCGTAAGTATAAGCATTATAGCTTGATGTGTGTTTTCTTCTTAATTGCTATGTGCGGATCGAGTGGCACGCCGCTACGGGTATATTGTTTGGATCGGGTATGTCACGTCAAAAACTCGGGGAGCGCGACCGGCGCTCAACCGAGAGAACCCGGGCGAGCAAGCCTGTTAGATTTGCTTCTACCTAAACTCATCTATGGATAAAAAGGAGATGTACTCCATTAATCAAACACTGAAAAGATTTTTTTAACAACTTCCTTATCATTCCCATTAGCAGCATCATTCATAATTTCCAAAATTTTACGAGTTTATAGATTTAATGAAAAACATGATTTCCAAATACCAACATTTCTAGTTCAATTCCCAACATCAACCACAACCCACAACCTGTCTACGGAGCCTCTAAGTACAATAGAAGAGTAATAGGGAAATGCCGGCAACAAGGCCCCGACTACACCTCAAAACACAGTGCGTGAGAAACAAAAGATACATGATCCCCGAAATGAAGGGGGTTCACCAAGTCAGCTGAAGAAAGTGTACCGCTATCACAGATCAATGCTGCCTGCTGTGGATCCACCTGCATCCATTAAAGATGCAGCGCCTCCGGCAAAGGGACGTTAGTACTTTCGAATAATACTAGTATGTAAAGCTAAAAGTCTTCTTTCAAAATAGAATGACCATATAAGAAAAGACAATACATAGAAACACTAAGTCGCAATCAACAATATCCAAATGTCCAGTTAAAACATAATAAATTTTAAAATACGAACTTCATATATAATTTTGGTTGGGAGATTATTAGCACCGATATACCACCGTCTTTGTTAGCACGGATCCGATCACGCCCGATCGGCTAGGCCATCTCCCCACGAACAATGTGGTTTGACGAGTGATGCGAAAGAAAGTTGTTACCAAGAGTAGTACCACCATGTACGCAGCATGGCGTCCGATCTCCACCCGATCAGCTAGGCCTCCTCCCCACATATGCCGTGTGAGTAGACTTTTCCAATCCATAATTGTTACCCGTTTCATCCCAATTAAGGGGAATAATATCACAATTTCATCCCAAATAAGGGGAATAATCACAATCCACCCCTACACTTCGGGTGTGGGCCTTATGACCCACCCTTCCTCGGTTTTGCTAATGATGCTCCCAAAAATATTTTTTATTTGATTTACACACAAAGGTAACATAAATACAATTGTACTCACCTCAACATTTTTCACATTGTATAAATTCTTATTAGTATTTCCAGACACTCATAACAACAATATTTCCTTGGCTCATTTGGCCATTCACAAGATTCTTTATTCCTGGCACGGTGGCCATATTTCATATTCCACACTTTCACCTCTTTCAATTTCAAAAATTACCATCAAATATCAACATATATAATATTTCAGCAATAATATAACTCAAATTTATTAATAATGGGAACTTTAAACACAAAAGATTTCTTCCCAAATAATGGGGCATACCGACCAACAATACAAACACACATCAAAATCATAAGCAATCAATACACCATTTGTTCTTGCAATACTCTTTCCCAGAAATGACAATATACAACTTCAACACCTGAGTATGTAAGAACTCGAATCACACTGGATATATTTGTAAAGCAAAGCATTAGTTAAAGCAGCAACTTATGGACATGAATTGAGTACCAAAGCTTTTAGGCAAATCTATTTTCGAGATCATTTTTAAACAATTGAGTCGAGGCTCATTTCATATTCTTTATCACATCCTCTCAAATTATTTGCACTACTAGACACAATCATAACTTAAATTCTTGGCACGTTGGCCACACACTATACCCCCAATTCAATTATTTTATTTCCAACCATCTTTATAGATTATCAACATTAAGACATTTCCAATCAAGACTTTAGGTACACATATGAGCAACTAAGAGTCTTAAGAATATTGAGATTTTCTCATGCAATTTGACATACTAGCTTTCATTTGAAATGCGATTCAAAGCCATAACATTTTAATAAGCAACCCATACTTTGAAACTCAAGGGAATGGAATTCGATTCTAAGAGAGAAAGTTTATCCAACATACCTCAATTGAGCTTCCTTACACTCGAAAATATTCCGGAAATCTTAGCAACTTCAATCTATTTTGAAAATGTAACAAATTGAATCAAAATTAGGAGGATGATCATGGTTCTAGCTCATTTGAGCATTTTATCAAATACTAGGTATGCATTAAAGTTCTTAAGGCCCTTTTGTGAAACATTCCATCATTCCCCAACCCATTTTCTACCATTTTTAGCTCACAACCTTCCCACATTCTTTGATAACACATGCATGCANCGCCCGATCGGCTAGGCCATCTCCCCACGAACAATGTGGTTTGACGAGTGATGCGAAAGAAAGTTGTTACCAAGAGTAGTACCACCATGTACGCAGCATGGCGTCCGATCTCCACCCGATCAGCTAGGCCTCCTCCCCACATATGCCGTGTGAGTAGACTTTTCCAATCCATAATTGTTACCCGTTTCATCCCAATTAAGGGGAATAATATCACAATTTCATCCCAAATAAGGGGAATAATCACAATCCACCCCTACACTTCGGGTGTGGGCCTTATGACCCACCCTTCCTCGGTTTTGCTAATGATGCTCCCAAAAATATTTTTTATTTGATTTACACACAAAGGTAACATAAATACAATTGTACTCACCTCAACATTTTTCACATTGTATAAATTCTTATTAGTATTTCCAGACACTCATAACAACAATATTTCCTTGGCTCATTTGGCCATTCACAAGATTCTTTATTCCTGGCACGGTGGCCATATTTCATATTCCACACTTTCACCTCTTTCAATTTCAAAAATTACCATCAAATATCAACATATATAATATTTCAGCAATAATATAACTCAAATTTATTAATAATGGGAACTTTAAACACAAAAGATTTCTTCCCAAATAATGGGGCATACCGACCAACAATACAAACACACATCAAAATCATAAGCAATCAATACACCATTTGTTCTTGCAATACTCTTTCCCAGAAATGACAATATACAACTTCAACACCTNAGTTAAAACATAATAAATTTTAAAATACGAACTTCATATATAATTTTGGTTGGGAGATTATTAGCACCGATATACCACCGTCTTTGTTAGCACGGATCCGATCACGCCCGATCGGCTAGGCCATCTCCCCACGAACAATGTGGTTTGACGAGTGATGCGAAAGAAAGTTGTTACCAAGAGTAGTACCACCATGTACGCAGCATGGCGTCCGATCTCCACCCGATCAGCTAGGCCTCCTCCCCACATATGCCGTGTGAGTAGACTTTTCCAATCCATAATTGTTACCCGTTTCATCCCAATTAAGGGGAATAATATCACAATTTCATCCCAAATAAGGGGAATAATCACAATCCACCCCTACACTTCGGGTGTGGGCCTTATGACCCACCCTTCCTCGGTTTTGCTAATGATGCTCCCAAAAATATTTTTTATTTGATTTACACACAAAGGTAACATAAATACAATTGTACTCACCTCAACATTTTTCACATTGTATAAATTCTTATTAGTATTTCCAGACACTCATAACAACAATATTTCCTTGGCTCATTTGGCCATTCACAAGATTCTTTATTCCTGGCACGGTGGCCATATTTCATATTCCACACTTTCACCTCTTTCAATTTCAAAAATTACCATCAAATATCAACATATATAATATTTCAGCAATAATATAACTCAAATTTATTAATAATGGGAACTTTAAACACAAAAGATTTCTTCCCAAATAATGGGGCATACCGACCAACAATACAAACACACATCAAAATCATAAGCAATCAATACACCATTTGTTCTTGCAATACTCTTTCCCAGAAATGACAATATACAACTTCAACACCTGAGTATGTAAGAACTCGAATCACACTGGATATATTTGTAAAGCAAAGCATTAGTTAAAGCAGCAACTTATGGACATGAATTGAGTACCAAAGCTTTTAGGCAAATCTATTTTCGAGATCATTTTTAAACAATTGAGTCGAGGCTCATTTCATATTCTTTATCACATCCTCTCAAATTATTTGCACTACTAGACACAATCATAACTTAAATTCTTGGCACGTTGGCCACACACTATACCCCCAATTCAATTATTTTATTTCCAACCATCTTTATAGATTATCAACATTAAGACATTTCCAATCAAGACTTTAGGTACACATATGAGCAACTAAGAGTCTTAAGAATATTGAGATTTTCTCATGCAATTTGACATACTAGCTTTCATTTGAAATGCGATTCAAAGCCATAACATTTTAATAAGCAACCCATACTTTGAAACTCAAGGGAATGGAATTCGATTCTAAGAGAGAAAGTTTATCCAACATACCTCAATTGAGCTTCCTTACACTCGAAAATATTCCGGAAATCTTAGCAACTTCAATCTATTTTGAAAATGTAACAAATTGAATCAAAATTAGGAGGATGATCATGGTTCTAGCTCATTTGAGCATTTTATCAAATACTAGGTATGCATTAAAGTTCTTAAGGCCCTTTTGTGAAACATTCCATCATTCCCCAACCCATTTTCTACCATTTTTAGCTCACAACCTTCCCACATTCTTTGATAACACATGCATGCAAGATAACAACTCCCATACCCAAGAATTGTCTTGCTAGTTACCCATTCTTAGATAAATTTCGAAATTAAGGGCTAGGGTGTAGAATCTTACCTCTAGGATGAATACTTATTGAGTTTTCCTTATTAATCTTCAAAGGTTTAAGCAAGAATTGAAGAGAAATTTTTGATGAGGATCACTTTCTCCCTCTAGGACTCTCTCTCTCACTCCAAAGATATCAGAAATAAGCTCAAAATGGTCTATGGGATGTGTTTTAACGGAATAGGGTCGGATTTAAAAATCCCAAAAATGAAGCTCCGAAACAGGTTCTGCGGTTGCATATGCGACCACATAATGATTATGCAGTCCGTGAAATGATCGCGAAAGGTGGTTCTGGGAACTGGGCTGGCCTGCTTCACTCTGTGGCCGTTATGCGGCCCACATACCTGTTCTGTGGTCGCATAATGCACCGTAGAACCTCCCTCCGTAAAAGTCTAAGGATGACTATGCGACCAAAGTGTAGCCCGCGAAACGGTTATGCGGTCACATAATTGGCCGCGAAATTAACATGAAAAATGCCCCAGAAAACTGCCTCACTCTACGACCATTTTGCGGTCCGCAGAGTGGTTCTGCAGCCGCAGGACGGGCCGCAGAGTGGTTCTGCAGCCGCAGGACGGGCCGCAGAAATGCCTACTTTTGCCCAACATTTTCCTTCAACTCCCCAGGTACTGTTCAATCCAAAAAGTCCAAACTGCGGCATATTAAACTCTACGCCTACTTTGGCATCACGGAATCCATATTTTGAGGAAAATTTTCACGGGGCCTTATAGGGTGGCACGCCGCCACGGGTATGCTGTGTGGATCGGATTGCACGCCGCAACATTGTCATGTTTGGATCGGGTTGTGCACCACAACCGTGTCACATTGGATCGGGTTGCACGCCGCAATAGTGAGATATTGAGCATAGTTCCTTACATTCATTTTATGTGCATTGTTTTCGTCCCTGAGGTAGGTTCATAGCACCTATTCGGCCATTTTATCCGTTACGCGGGCTTAGTAATTCCCTGTCAGAGTTCGTTCTTCCTTATGGGTTATATTTAAGTTTGTAGCTTGTTGGTGCATTGTTGGTATTATATGAGATTTTGGGAGTGTTTGAGATGGCTTATTGCCTAAACAACTTGTACGGGGCGATACGAGGTTACTGGACCTGGGATCAGTGCGATCGAAGTTAGGAAGGGTATATTAAGGAGAAAATATTGTTATTCAGTTCGGAATGAGGTAATGATCCTTGTCAGGAAGAGAGACTCCATAATTTGTTGATTCGACATGTGATTATTAGTTTCTACGCATCTCTTCCGTCGTGAGAGTCTTGGTGGTATTGAGAGAGTCGGAACATGACTTATATGTGTCATGAGGTGTGTTGTGAGCATCGGATTTGTGGAATGACAGTTATTGTTGTCAGAGGATGTTGTTACAGTTAAGCAACCTATGTGGTGCATGGTGTGATTTCAGCAGAGGAGCATGGTCATGATTGGGTACAGTGTGTAGTGATTGATACGGTATTCGTACATTAGAATCAGGTATGGTAGAGAAATTCAAAGATTGGATTTTGGTTCTAAGGCTTATTGACTAAATAAAAGGGAGGATCTTCAGTCTGACTCGAGCTAATGTGTGAAACCGAATTGTGGTGGCACGGGTAGGTGCGCGAGGTGTTAAAAAGTAAAAGTTCTTAGCACGTTCGAGGATGAACGCATGTTTAAGTGGGAGAGAATGTAACGACCCGACCAGTCGTTTTGAGCTCTAGCGCGTTATTCAGCTATTTGAGGCTTTCAGTAGCTTCACTTCAGGTATTATGACTTGCACGTGTGGTCGGAGTTAAAGTTTGAGATGTTCGGATTTGATTTAGATGGAAATATTCTCATTTCGGAAGCTTCAAGTTGGAAGAGTTGACTAAGGTTTGACTTTTGAGTAAATGACTTTGGAATCAGGATTTAAAAGTTCCAACAGGTTCGTATGACGTTTTTGGACTTGGGCATATGTCCGTATCAGGTTTTGGATGATCCGGGAGCATTTCAACACTTATTGTGAAAATTTGGCATTTTAAAAGAATCTCATAAGTTTGGGCTGAAATGTATTTTAATGTTATCGATGTCCGTTTGGGATTTCGAGACTGGGGATAGCTCCGTATGGTGATTTTGGTCTTAGGAGCGTGTCCGGATGTGGATTGGAGGTTCGTATGTCATTTTGGGGCTATTTTGGCGAAAGTTGGAAATTTGAAGGTTTTTGGAAAATTTGTGTTTGACTTGTTGGTGGGTTTGGTTGAGGTCCCGGGGGCCTCGGGTGGATTCTAAATGGTTAACAGATCGAATTTTTGTTTGGGGGAAATGCTGGGGCTGCTGTCTTCAGGTGTAACCGCACCTGCGAGGTTTTCGCCGTAGGTGCAGAGCTGCAGAAGCGGCCAAGAGGGTCGTAGAAGTGGCCAGGCATGATTGGGGCTGGGGTCGCAGGAGGGAGCAGGTGGACCGCAGAAGCGGAGTCTCACCTGCGGCGGATGGATTGCAGAAGCGAAAAGGAGGAGAGAGGGCTGCTTCGCAGAAGCGACAATGCAGCCGTAGAAGCGAGGCCGCAAAAGTGAACTCTTTGACCACAAAAGCGAGGGAAGCTGCAGAAGGAAAGAGGAGCATCGCATCTGCGGAGTCGCAGAAGCGGCTAAGGACCGCAAATGCGAGGGGTCGCTACGCAGAGAATATTTTTATAAAAACGGGGCTTGGCCCATTTTTCTTCCATTTTTCACTTGGTTGAGGTGATGTTGGAGAGCTTCAAGGAGGGAGTTTCATCAAGCAACACAAGGTAAGTGATTCCCACATATTGCAAGTTATATACATAGATTCTATAGGGATTTAAAAATGGAAATTTGGGATTTTGGTAGAAAACCTAGAAAATTGATATTTTGGATTTCGCCCACGAAATTGGACATAGAATTTGGAATAAGTTATATATTTTAGTTCGTAATGGTATGGGCAATGTTTATCTTAGAAAAATTTCGGAATCCGGGACATGGGGCCGAGGGTTGATTTTATTGACTTTTCGAGCGGAGTTGGGAATTGTTAGGAATTGAGTTATTATGAGTATTGGAGTGTATTTTTATTAGTTTGCTCATTTGTTTGACTAGCTTCGGATCGTTTGGCTTGGGATTGAAGAGTTAGAGAGGCGTTGGAGCCGTTTATGAAACTTCGGAGCAAGGTAAGTCTCTTGTCTAACCCTATGAGGGGAAAGCTATCCCCTTGGTGATATTAATTGTTATGTGCTACTGATTGTGGGTGTTACGTACGCACGAGGTGACGAGAGTCCGTACGTAGCTAAATCATATTTATGTCCGGGTAGACTTGGGATTGATCATGCAATCTCTGAATTTCTTGAGCTTATTCCGTTGACTTATTTAATTGAAAATATGATTGAACTTGATTTAGAAATTTCATACATCTTAGGCAAAACCTTACCACTTGAATTATTGGCAAGAAGAATTGAGAAACGGTAAATGTTATTCACTCTGTGCCCTTGTACTATATTGTGAGCATGCGTCTTGTAACTCGATAAATTCCTTCCTTTCTTTTGGAGCGGCCCGTACGCCTCGGCAGTATATAAAGGTGCATCTCTAGTTCGTGTCATTCGACCCTCGGCAGTGTACACACCACTCTGGATCGGGCCGAATGACCTCGGCAGAATCGTGCGTTATCGCTAGTAGATCGAGTATTCACAAGATAAACCTTTCACCGATGTCCGGTATTTTATGGTATTTCTTATTTAATTGGTATTGAGACTTGGCACTTTCTTTCCTGAGATATTGAGGTAGGACACATGATCGAGAAATTTATGCTTTAAACGGAATAACTGAAACATTGTGAAATGTACTGATTACTCCCCATATTGCTGTGTACTTCATATTGGTTATGAATTATTGTTTCACCTATTTATTTAGACCTCTAGTAAGTATCGAAGTCGACCCCTCGTCACTACTTCTCCGGGGTTAGGCTAGATACTTACTGGGTACGCGTTGATTACGTACTCATACTACACTTGCTGCACCTTTTTGTGCAGGTACATATATACCTGGTGGTCTTTTAGGCGTAGAGGCACGGATGTTGTGGGGACTTACCGTGAGCTGCATTTCATGTTGCGATCCACAGCCTGTAGAGTCTCCATCAGGGTTATTTATGTTCTCTTGTCTAATTGTATTCCAGACAGATGTTGTATTTTATTATTTCTCCTAGTTGATGCTCATGCACTTGTGACACCAGATATTGGGGTTCCTAAGGGTGGTTCATTGTTGTAGTTCGTGTAAATATCATCGTTACAACGTAAAATTCTATTTCTTATTAATTAAATGATGAAAATTGTGATTTCAAAGATACTAAAATGAGTAAGTAAGTTTATCATTTGCTTTTGGCTTGCCTGATGAAGGTGTTAGGCGCCATCACTACCTTTAGTGGATTTTGGGTCATGACACTAAGCATGTATTACTATTACATATAAAGTCGTACTAAACAAGAATGGAATGAACTGAGTACTGAAGTACAAGAAGACATGACTTAGATTTATCGAACATATGAAGCACGTGGGTTCTAAATGGAATTCCCTACTAGGAGAGTAAGCCTCAACTCACCTCTATATTTCCTTTCATTCCAAACATATGCTCCAACAAAGCCAAACGCTGGTCAAACAATTCATTCTTGGCACATGAAAATCTACATTTTTTGTTATTTAGGTAACTTGATATGTTTTCTTGAAACTAAACACTTACCCTAGTAATAAAGCTATTTAGTTCCTCAAAGTCGCGTTACGATGGCTTGGAACAACGTGGATTTTCTCCTGCGTTCTCTCCTTTCCGGATGCCAAACTAATTATTTGTTCCTTTGCCGTAGCTTTACATTTGTGGCTGCGCAAATACCATAACCAAGCTATTAAGCTTTGTATCTATGTTCCTGTATGTAGCAACCTAGAAATTGTTTGGTTTCAAGTTAACCCTTATATTCCCCTTAACTCATGGAAAAAAATCTTTTCTAGTTTCGTACTAATTTGAATACTCAAAGCAGTTTTCTTTCTTCCAATAACTTATGCGGCAGAAGCTTGTAGATTAGAAGGATATCACTCCAACCCTTACTTTACTATATAGGTCACAACCCACAAGATTCTTATTTTGTTTTTTTTTCTTTTGTGTCAAATTTATCCCTTAAGTTTTGCGATATTACATTTTCCCCACTTAAAATAACATTCATCCTCGAACGTTAAACACATTGTGTTTGGGATAGAAATAGAAAACGTAAGGTACTTTGCTTCTCTAAAGAATGACCAAGCAGATATCACTCTTAGCGCTCTTTATAAAGTCTCATAGAAGACCTTAGGTGACCGTCGTCCAAAATGGCTTAAAACTCACGTGTAAGGCAGCCTTATTACTTCTTATAATTTGACCTCATTCAGATGTAAGAATAGTTAATTGGGCAAGATTATTGGGCTGTACAGTTTCCACCAAAACAATAAACTAAAACCAAAGACGCCTTATAACTTCTCCTCATATATCGTTCAATGAATTATATTATATAAATCACATTATACTCTATATTGAATCTTCTCCCTGTTTCACGATACATCAGTATATGCAACAATATTTTCCACTAAAATGACTAGTCATGGCATCATCTCTTAATTTCCAACATACTTATCAATACACTACTCAATTAATGATGTAGAAAATAATTAATATCACCATATTTATCATTATTTAATCATCGATTTAGACCTCAAAGTGTTAAAATAGCCATGGGCTTTACATATGTATGTATATGAGTATGAGATAAGCATGTATAATGCACATAGACAGAAAAATAGCCATGTAGGGATGTATGCATGTGTACTAGAGATTATCTCTATGCAATATGTATGCATATGTGTAACGTATTACTACAACTCCAACTTGTAATTCATCATACAAATAGTCATCATGTCCAATAAAGCATCAAAAGCCTAGACATAATCTCTAACATGAATAAGAAAGCACAAGTAGTCATACAAATAATTTAAAATACATCACAAGTTGAGCATGTATCAAATCAAGGTATAAATAAGTCTGAAATCTACCCAAAGCATGGTATGACCTTAGTGCCCGAATATACACTCATCACCTAGCATATAAGTTATCCTAACACATAACATGCAGCATATAATTACATTTTAAAAAAATATTCTCTCAAGTCCAGGTTAACCAAGATACTTATCTTATCCCCGAACCATTCTATTCTTCAAAGTCCGTGTAACGATCCGGCCGGTCATTTTATGTATTTAAGCTCCATTCCACTATTTGATACTTCACATAGGTAAGTTTGCTGTTACGTGACTTACGTGGATGGTTGGTTTGGTTTCAGAAAAGGTTTTGGATTGAATTGGAATACTTAGTTCCTAGTTTGGAAGCTTAAGTTTGAAGTGTTGACCAAGTTTGACTTTTATATATTTGACCTTGGATCGGAGTTTTGATAGTTCTGTTTGATCCGGATGGTGATTTTGGACTGAGGCGTATGCCCAAATTTGGATTCAGAGGTTCCTAGGTTGATTTGGCTCTAATTGGCGAAAGTTGAAAGTTTGACCCATAATTGACTTTGTGGTTATTGATGTCCATTTGAGATTTCGAGCCTTGGAATAGGTCCATATGGTGATTTATGACTTTTTTGTTAAATTTGGAGTCATTCCGAGTTATTTAGGCATGTTTGGTGTAAGTTTGGAATTCGAAAATGTGAATTAATTCATTAAATTTGAATTGAGGTACGATTCATGGTTTTGATGTTATATTGTATGATTTGAGGCCTCGAGTAAGTTCGTGTTATATTTTCAGATTGGTTGGTGTGTTTGGAATGGGTCCCGAGGGGCTCAAGTTGGTTTCAGATGAGCTTCAGATTATTTTGGCCTTGGTGGGCATTTTTGTTTTGATGTTTTCGCACCTGCAAGGTCAGGACAACAGGTGCGAGTCCACAAATATAGACGGATAGCCACAGATGCGGAGATGGGAAGGAGGCAGCTTAGTTCGCAGATGCGAAGAACCTTGCGCAAATGCGATGGCGCAGATGCACATGCTTGACCGCAGAAGCGGCTCCGCAGGTATGAGGTATTGGTCCGCAGAAGCGGAATATGAGAACTTAAGTGGATTCCTCATTTGCAATGGTTTTTTCGTAGATGCAGTGTCGCATAAGGGACTTATGGGCCATAGAAGCGAAAGTGCTAGGATGAATATATCTTGAGTGAGGGTTTAATTTCATTTATCATATTTTGATATTGGGAGCTCGGATTTGGGCGATTGTTTAGAGGATTTTCACGATTTGGTTTGGGGTAAGTGTTTTTGACTCGCATTTGATTATTATTCACGATTCCAACCTTGAGTTTAGCAATTGAATGATGAATCTAAGTGAAGAAATGTAGGATTTTACATTTAATAGAATCCCCGGTAAGTATCTTGCCCAACCTTGTGTGGGAGAATACTCCTTAGGATTTAGCCTTAATCATTAATTGTATTATGTGAAAAGCGACGTGTAACTGAGGTGACGAGTGTGTATACGGGTTCTATCTGTGGTTTATGACCGGATTGACCCAAGGTTGCCCTTAGCCTTGTTTTGATTGGGAGATCTCTGTGCTACGTGTATTCACTTTTGATGATTAGTTGAGTGTAGTTTTCAATGCTAGAGATCATGTTTTAGGATTTTATTTCCTAAATTGGCCAAATTGGACATTTGTGAGTTTGTTGCTAAATTGAATTAACTGAATTCTTGCTTATATTTTTAACACCCATCCCAAATTTCTTTATTGATATGTCCTTGTGCACTGCATTGGCAGATTATGAGTTTGTGTCTTGATGACAATTATTGGCATGCTATGTTATTACAATTGTGGCACATGTGGGCGTGTAGGGCGATTGTTTTCGATATTGGCACGCGGTCTTTGCCGTGCTATTATTATTGTTGATATTGCACATGTGGCGAAATAAGGGGGGCTATATCAGGTATGCACATGTGGTGATACAAGGAGGGATGAATTACTAATACGCGTGTGGTGAGACAAGGCAGGCATTTACTTTATTTTAGCACACACTGTGAGATAAGAAGGTATTGTGACGTTGTCATACGTGACGGTTTCGGGGGTTATTCTTGCTGAGATTATGTGATGTTCTGGATGTCATTTTTTATTTTATTTCTGTGATGGGACGAAAGTAATATGTTAATCTTATACTCCCCCGGTTTCAATTTATGTGAACCCATTTGACTGGGCACGGAGTTTAAGAAAAAAGAGAAAACTTTTGAACTTGTGGTGTAAAATGAGGAACATATATTTTGTGTGACTATAAATCATTGTATAAAGGTAAATTGTTTCCAAATAAGGAAAGAGGTCATTCTTTTTGGCACGGATTAAAAAGAAAATAGGTTCACATAAATTGAAACGGAGGGAGTACTTTTTTTCATTGAAACTTTGTGTTGTATGTTCATAAATTGTGAAATTTCGTTCGACATGCTATTTCATATGCCTTCTTTTTTATTTGATGATTTGTTGATATTATTTTCATTTCATATCATATTGCCAGTTATTGACTTATTGAATAGGTTATTTGACTAGTGAGTGTCATATGACTTAAACTTCATCACTACTTCACCGGGGTTAGTCTTGATACTTACTTGATACCGATTGTGGTGTATTTGTTACACCCCACATTTTCGTACATGAGAGTATGTCGTAAGTCAATTGATGTAAGCTAAAAAATAAGATCATCTTTGAAAGTACATAAAGTAATCGTATTACTGTGGAGGTTACAAATACTTAAGATCATGAATACCAAGTACCAAGAAAGTTGGAAGGCTTAGAAGCTAAACGAATTGAAGAAAATAAGTTTCGACAAAAATCGACAAGTTGGGAATGTTATAACATGTACTTCTGGGGTGAGACTGATGGTAGGCTATAATCTCGTATTTTAGTCACTTATTGCACTCTGATTCACTAAACTTTATTTGTATTTGAGCTTTAATTGGTAGTATTTTGCACTTATTGTTGTTTTATGCCCTGTTGGAGTGATTCTGAGTTATGTAGATGTTGTGAAGCTAATTAGAGCTTTGAAGTCTAAGTAAAATCCCAAGGTATTAAGTCAGGATTGTGTTCGGGGGTCGAGGACCAAGTCTGGACATCAAAAATCAAGCAAAACGCAACACACTGAGAAATTTGCACTACTGCAGCACGTAGTGCGCCACAATAGTGTTTTTTTGCTGCCTGATGAATTGTTGAGCTCTCTGGATTTCCCCACTAATTCCCCGCATGGCGCGTCGCCCCATGCGGCGCGCCTATGCAATTCTTACAGAGTTAAAATCCTATTTCAGTTAGGAAAGTGCGATTTCGTCTGGGCCCGACCCTACTTGGTATAAAGACATGGAAAAACGTTATTTTTGGAATTTTGACATAATTTTGACCTAAGGAGTCTAAGGAGAAGTTGGAAGAACATAAGCACAAGGATTTCATCATTCCTTCATCACTCAAGACCAGAGTTTGTATCGAATCTATGTTTTTCTATACTTTAATTTTATTTGTGATGCATTTCTCTATGTATATGTAGTAGTTCGATTTAGGGTTTGATGGATTTGGTGTATTGATGATTGTTTGTGGATTATAACTCTAGTTTATGTATTAAATCGTTTTGGATGATTTGCATCTATATTCACTAGTTCATCTAATCGAGGGAGGCATAACTTGTGATATCTTTGCATTATATTGTTGGTTGAGTTTATTAATTCTTCTTAGTAATCGAAAGAGGCTAGTTGAATTATTGATTAAATCTAGTTAGGAGAATAATTGAAAGAGATTTTCCTAAAGACCAATCCACTACGCATTCTGGCATATCTTCATGTGCTGAAATTGGTTCATCTTGTGAGGTTAAGACTTAATAGAGAGAGGAGTTTTTGCTGAACGTTTGAACAAATAATTGAGTGAATTTGAGTAACATTAGAAGTGAATTATCTGGTATTAGATCCTGAATAATTATCTTGCACCTATCCTATCAAAATCCTATCTTCTCCCATTGATAACTTTCTTTGCTTATTCCTTGTTTTGATTGCCATTAGTCAATAGTTTTAGATTCTTAGTTAATGTTAGCTGGGAAAAGGGCCAAATATACTCCTCTACTTTTATATATTATCTACATTTAACCTCCATTATACTATCGGGCCAAATTTATCCCTACCGTTATACTATCAGTCCAAATTTACCCCTACAATCAGTAAACTTTTAAAAATATCTCTTGATTTGTTAAGTAATCCAAAATCTCCTAAATTTCTTTTATTAAAATCATTTGTTGTTTTTCTTGCTCCATTATTTTCAAAAATTACTATTGATGTGAATGCTAAAGTTATTAGACTATACAAATTATTCATAAACTTTTTAATTACTAATGCACCAATTTCTCTTCTTGTAATAAATAAAACTGGTTTAGAATTTTATTTATTTTTCAATCATATACACACCGTAGAATTTAGTGGGTCTATTTATTGCGTATTATATACAGTTGATCATCATGTATGTACATGTATATTCAAATATATTTTGTCATTGCCTGTTTAGTATAGAGTTCGATCGTCTAACTTAAGAGAGTACAATGTGCAGGCATTTAATTAAAGCAAAGTTGAATTAGACAATGTAAAGTCTCCGAGGAACTTCAACTTCAATCACTAATACTTGCAAAGTCTCCATACATTTGGTGCAATGAATTCATTAAAATTGGGTTGTTGTAAATACTTTTAGAATTTAGAAAAACTATCTAATTTAGATTTTTCAATTTACTATACTTTGTTTAATCAGTTGTATTATTTAATATTTTTTTCTCTTATTTTTTTTCTCTAATTCAGAAACAGGTAAATGCTAATTATTTCAAAAATAGTGGACCAAGAAGAACAACAAGTAATTTAAATAAAAGGAATTTAGGAGATTTTGGATTACTTAACAGATCAAGGGGTATTTTTAAAAGTTTGCTGATTGTAGGGGTAAATTTGGCCCGATATTATAACGGTAGCGGTAAATTTGGCCCGATGGTATAACGAAGGTTAAATATAAATAATATATGAAAGTAGAGGGGTATATTTGGCCCTTTTCCCATTTTAGTTAGACATCTTATAAATCTCAACTGTTGATCATCTTGGATAGAAACCAAGCTAGAAACTACGAGAATACTGTTTAAATACAATCCCTGTTGATACGATATTGTACTATACTATATTTGATTAGCGAGCAGAATTTAAGTATGTGTTTTGCGCTCGTCAGATACTAGGGCGATTAACATGATAAGGAGGTTATGTTATGATTTATTTTATTCGTATCATAGTCGTATGTTATGTTTTGAAGTCAAGCGAGTTGTGGAACAAAAGTTTGCAAAGGTCATCATAAGTTACATTCATAAATGTGTTGAAAATTAGGTCAAATGTAGCTGAGATTTTCTCCCATTACACTTGGAATTACTGGATAATCCACCTACTAAATTGAATATCTACGATTATAGTTTGTAACGCATTAAACCATTTGTCAATACGACATAGTAGTAGAGAGATATTCACATTTTTGCGAGAGTGCGTAGGAAGCCCCTATGGGACCCATTTGGTCGGTGCCCGACCTTCACTTGTTTTTATCTCTTTTTGGGATGAGCTTTGATCATTTTTCGACCTCCTTCCATCCTTACACTCTCAAAACCCTCCCAATCAGTTCCCCGAGGCTCCAAACAAATTTATAAAAAATAGACCATAATCAAACATCAAAGTTAGCCAAAGGTGAAGAATAACTCCTATATGACATTGTGATGTGAATAAGGATGATGGTGAGCTATTTTAAGCTTAGGATTCGAATGTTATCTACTTCCTAAGGTATATGTAACATAATTTTGATGGTGATTAAGGTTAGTTACATTTTGGTTGTGGTGTTGGAGTCAAAGATTACAAGATAGCACTTGAAAGGGGAAGAGATATTGTTATCTTTTGTTGGGTTTTATATATATATATATATATATATATATATATATATATATATATATATATATATATTTTATAGATGAATATGGGAAAAAGAACTTTATTATGATATGATTTATTTTGTTCTGCATGTCTATATGTTTATCAAGTAAATTGGTGAAAGAAACATTTGAAACTTTAGATTGGAAGTGAAGATTAGCTTATGTCACTTCTATGGTGTTGTATTGCCATTGAGGGTTATTGTAAGCTAAATATAATTTAGATTTTGACTTGAAGCTACTGTAGGAGGTATGTGTATTGTATTCTTGCACGTGCTTAAGGTTATCTTGATGTTGATTAAGTTAAATGGATGGACTAGACATGAACTAGTGAATAAAGTTGCTATTTGAGGATAAATAGAGTTGTGGATTGTTTTCTTTGTTATAAATATATGGTATAAGGCTGGAATCATTGATGAATGACTTGATTATCATGTTATTGATACTGTTAAGTTAAAGTAAGAAGTCTATAAGGGGTGATATGGGTTATATGGATTCCAATCGGAGCTTGCCGCTCGTCGTAAAGTAGTTGTGGCTTGTTATTGTTATATGGTATCTTGTTATTGATATTTATATGTTACTGGATTTCTCTAGTTGTTGTTGTTGGTATATGTTATTGGAGGAGGCCCTTGTTACAGGGGAGATGTTGCCGAATTTATGTCAATGAGCTAATAGCTTAAGTAACGGACTTAGCCTTTAATCGGCACTGATTTTGAATCTCCTTATGCTATGGTAAATTGAGTTGAGATGCTTGGAAGGTATTAAGGACTAAACGAGGTTAAGGTATGTCAAGAAAAATCCTTTCCTTCATTTTGGCATGATCCCGTAACTACATGTGTTTGATAACGAGACATAAAAAGAAGTTCATATTCCTGAATTTATGTATATTATCCTAGTCTCATAAGTTATCATATTCTCCCTTATCGGGACTATATGTTCAATTAAGTATTGTCTTCTTCCAGTCAAGATAGCAGAGGGTCTCTCTCTCTCTCTCTCTCTCTATATATATATATATATATATATTCAGTATTACATTATTTTCACCACCATCGAGCTATAATCAGTGGGCAGGCCCCTATTGGGCTACCTCTGATCAGATGGTAAGTTATATACCGAGCCTACTGCAGCCGAGCACCTATGAACGAGCCTAGAATGGCCGAGATACAGAGCCTAGTATGGTCGATCGCCTATGAGCGAGCCTACTACGGTAGAGCAGTTATACGTACCGAGCCTTACTAGGCGGGACATCTATTTTACTTACTATATTGAAAGAGTTGAGTCAGTATTAGTAGGTAAGCATGTCTTCAGATCATCTTTAACTCCCAGTTACTTTCAGTTATTATATTATTAATTCAGTTTTAGCTTTTAGTTGTTTTGCTGCCTTACGTACTCGGTACAATGTGTACTAACGTCCTTTTTGCTGGGGATGCTGCATTTCATGCATGCAGGTCCTGATAGACAACTAGATAGACATTTCCAGTAGACAGAGTCAAACATCAGCTCGGTTGGTAAGCTCCACTTTCTCGGATTTACCAGGTCTAGACCTTGGAGTTCATTATATATATATATATATATATATATAGGTTTGATGGGTAGGTCGAGGACCTGTCCCTACCATGATATAGTTTTGTTATCTCTAGAGGCTTGTAGATGAGTCATGTATATTTTGTATGTTAGTATTGTGACCTTGTTAGCCCTGTGTGCATGTTCAGTTTGGTATTGCTGGTTGTAGACGTTCATGGCGGCCTCGTCGGCCTACACAGTTATGTATATGAGCTTTTGGGTATGTTTACCCCTCAGATGAGGAAGACGTTCTTTTCAAATGATTCAGAAATATGGCCTCATCGGCCTAAGTTGAGGGTTACCTCTCTAGAGTTCACAGTTATAGAGTGGTACGCTTTGACCGAGTATGGCATCGGGTGCCGGCCATGCCTCTTCGGATTTGGGGCGTAACAGTACTCATACTACACTTTTGCACATCTTTTTGTACAGATCATTATGTGGGTCCTAGCAGAGTTTCGGACTGAGTGAGGAGTTCACATAGAGACTCAGGGTTAGCTGCACTTCATGGATCTATTTTGCAGTTTCTGAGTCCCTGTTATATATATTATTCCTGTGTATTTGTATTTTAGACAGTTGGTTATGTATTCAGACATATTCTCGGATCGTAGTAGCTCATGGACTTGTACTACCTAGACTTGGGGTTGTGCGATGTTGGCCGTGTTTAGGACATGTTATGCCTTTATCAAATTTTGTTACTATTTTGGATTATTAGTGTCTTTTTATGCTATCTTTATATTAATTTAAGAAAATGGACTTTATTTTTGTGTAATACGAGTTGGCTTACTTAGCAAGTTCGTCTAGGCGCCATCACGACCTTAAGGTGGGATTTGGGTCGTGACAAGTTGGTATCAGAGCTTTTGGTTCATAGGTTCTACAAGTCATGAGCAAGTTTAGGAGAGTCTTGCGGATCGGTACAGAGACTCTGTACTTATCTTTGAGAGGCTATGAAACCATTAGGAAAATTTCACTTCTTTCAATCCTTATCGTGTAGATTTATTGATTTCAGAGTTTGAGTCGTTGTCTTTATATTCCCTCACAGATAGTGAGGACACACTCTATCAGATCGTATGATCAGACACCCGTGCCCCCTGCTAAAGATGTGAGAGGCTGAGGTTGAGGTAGAGGCCGAGAAGGGGCACATGCTATAGCTAGAGCAACTTCCATAGCAGCACCTGCCAGAGCCACCAGTAGCTACGGTTGAGGAGCATGTTCATAAGGGGCTTTTTGCTATCCCTAAACTCCAGGAGACCTTGCCACGCTTCTTGAGCATGTTTGGGACTTTGGCTCATGCAAGGTTGATCCCAGTTGCACCATCTACTTTACAGGTTGGGGAAGGAGCTTAGAATCCCGCTTCCCGTACACTAGAGCAGCAGACTCATACTTATCAGACACCAAGTTTTGTGCCGGTACATCCAGTAGTTGCAATTCAGCCCTAGGTAGGGATAGTTGTATAAGTTGAGGGGCAAAGGAGTTTAGAGAGGTTTAAAAAGTTCCATCTTCCCCAGTTCAGTGGAGGGTCTTGCTGAGGATGCATAGGATTTCTCGGATCAGTGTCACCGCATTCTGCGCAATATGGGTACGATAGATCCGAGTGGGATTGACCTTAGTACTCTTCAGCTGACGAGGGCAATATATAGATGGTGGCAGAGTTATGAGGAGAGCATCCTAGTTGGCTCAACGCCACGTACTTGGTCCCATTTATCTGATCTTTTCTTGAGAGAGTTTGTTCCACAGACCCATTGGGATGCGTTGTGCGCCGAGTTCAAGCAGTTTCACCATAGGGGTATGACTATGTCCGAGTATACTATAAGGTTTATACATTTATCTCATCATGCACCTACTTTGGTTTCCATTGTTAGGGAGAGAGTCCATAGATTTATTGACGGATTTGCCTACAACCTCAAATTTGGGATGGCACGAGAGTTGGAGACTGAGACTCCATTTCACCAGGTTATGGAGATTAGCAAGAGATTAGAGCATATCCGTGGTCTAGATAGGGAGTCTAAGAAGCCTTGTGGACCCGGAGGATCTACTGGACCCTATTTTGGGAGCAGGGCGTGCCATGGTAGATGTTGTATTGGTCCACCCGCTTAGTCTACATTTCATCTTTCATGTGGTGCTCTAGTTATCCATGAGTCCTAGAGCACTTGTACCAGGCATTCATCTTTCAGTGCAACTTCAACACAGGGTTCTTACATTGGTTACTATAGTCATCCCAGACAGTTCTCGCAGCCACGTCAACAAAGAGGTTGCTTTGAGTGTAGGGATACTAGGCACATGGTGAGAGATTGTCCCAGACTCTGGGCATGTGTACCTCACAGGGCACTTAGGCTATGGTTCCCTCTCCAGTTGCTACATCACCTGCACAACCAACTAGAGGTAAAGTATAGGCGGGTAGAGGGCGTCCTAAAGGGGGAGGCAAGGACCATTGTTATACTTTCCGTAGTAGGACTGAGGTAGTCGCATCTGATGTTGTCATTACAGGTATTGTTCTAGTCTGTCATAGAGATGCATCGGTTATATTTGATCAGGGTTCTACTTATTTGTATGTGTCATCCTATTTTGCTTCATTTAGATATGTCTCATGATTCTTTGGATGCTCCTATTTATGTGTCCACGCCCGTTAGGGATTCTATTACCATGGACCGTGTCTATCGTTCTTGTTTGGTCACTATTGGGGGCTACGAGACAAAGGTTGATCTTCTGTTGCTTCATATGTTGGTGTTTTATGTAATTTTGGGTATGGATTTATTGTCACCATATCACATTATTCTTGATTGTCGCGCTAGGACCGTAACATTGACTATCTCAAGGTTGCCGGGGTTGGAGTGGAGAGGTTTCTTGGGTCATGTTCCTAGTAGGGTGGTGTCTTATTTGAAGTCTTAACAGATGGTAGACAAGGGGTTCTTCGCATACTTAGCCTTTTTGAGATGTTAGTGCCGATACTCCTACCATTGAGTCAGTTCCGGTAGTGAGAGAGTTTTCAGATGTGTTTCCAATAGACCTACTAGGCATGCCACCTGATAGGGATATTGATTTTGGTATTACCTTGGTATCGGGCACTCAGCCTATATCAGTTCCACCGTACCGCATGGCTCCAACTGAGTTGAAGAAATTAAAGGAACAACTTCAAGAATTGCTTGATAAGGGTTTCATCAGGCCTAGTGTGTCATCTTGGGGTGCACCAGTACTATTTGTGAAGAAGAAAGATATTTCTAAGAGGATGTGCATCGACTACAGGCAGTTGAACAAGGTTACTGTCAAGGACAAGTATCCACTGCCGCATATTGATGATTTAATTTACTAGCTTCAGAGTGCTATGGTATTCTCGAAGATTGACTTTAAATCGGGATATCATTAGTTGAATATTAGGGCTTCAGATATTCCTAAGACGGGTTTTAGGAACCGTTATGGCAATTGTGAGTTCTTGGTGATGTCTTTTGGGCTGACCAATGCCCAAACAAAGTTCATGCACTTGATGAACAACGTGTTTAAGCCTTATCTTGATTCATTAATCGTTGTGTTTACTGATGATATATTGGTGTATTCTCGTAGTCGGGAGAAGTATGAGCAACACTTGAGGATCATTCTCTAGACTTTGAGGGAGAAAAATCTATATGCTAAATTCTCCAAGTGTGAGTTTTGGCTACACTCGGTGGAATTCTTGGGTCACGTGGTGTGTAGTGTGGGGATTAAGGTGGATCCGAAGAAGGTTGAGGCAGTTCAGAGTTGTCCCAGACATTTTACCGCTACTGAGATCCGGAGTTTTCTAGGTTTGGATGGGTATTATCGCTGCTTCATGGAGAGTTTCCCGTCTATTGCAACTCCTTTGACCAGATTGACTTAGAAGGGTGCCTATTCAGGTGGTCTGAGGAGTGTGAGGAGAGCTTTCATAAGCTCAAGACTGCCTTGACTATAACTCCAGTTCTGACTTTGCCTTCAGCATGGGGTTCATATAGAGTTTACTGTGATGCTTCACGGGTTGGCATTAGGTGTGTATTGATGCTAGATGGTAGGGTGATTGGGTATGCTTCGCGCCCTTTGAAGCCCCATAAGAAGAACTACCCAGTGCACAATTTGGAGTTAGCAGCCATTGTTCACGTGCTTAAGATTTGGAGGCACTATCTTTATGGTGTATCTTGCGAGGTGTTCACAAATCACAGGAGTCCAGTTCTATTCAAGTAAAAGGACTTAAACTTGAGCAGACGAAGGTGGTTAGAGCTACTAAAGGACTATGATATCACCATTGTTTACCATCATGGGAAGGCCAATATGGTGGCCGACGCTTTAAGCAGGAAGTGGAGAGCATTTTGAGTCTTGCTTTTATCCCAGTTGGGGAGAGACCGTTATTTTTGGATATTCAGGATTTAGCCAACAAATTCGTGTGGTTGGATATTTCGGAACCTAGCAAGGTTCTTGCTTGCTTTGTATCGCGGTTTTCCTTGTTTGAGCGAATCAAGGCACGTCAATATGATAATCCCCACTTACTTGTCCATAAGGACACTATGCAACAGAGAGATGCCAAGGAGGTGAGTACTGGTGATGATGAGGTATTGAGGCTTCAGGGCCAGATTTGGGTGCCCAATGTGGAGGGGTTACAGGAGTTGATTCTTGAGTAGGCCCATAGTTCGCGGTATTCTATTCATCTGGGTGATGAAATGATATACCATGAATTGAAGCAACACTACTAGTGGAGAAGGATGAAGAAAGATATCATTGAGTATGTGTCACAGTGTTTGAATTGTCACCAGGTTAAGTATGAGCATCAGATTCTGGTGGTTTGCTTCAAAGGCTAGATATTTTGGAGTGGAAGTGGGAGCATATTACTATGGATTTTTTAGTTGGGCTTCCGTATACCTTGAGGAGATTTTATGTTGTGTGGGTTATTATGGACAGACTGACCAAGTCTACAAACTTCATTCTAGTCATGACTACTTACACTTCATAGCAGCTGGCCGGGATTTATGTTAGAGAGATTGTTCACTCACATGATGTGCCCGTGTCTATTATCTCGGATCGAGGCACTCAATGTATATTGCATTTTTGGAGATCCGTGCAACGTGAGTTGGGAACACAGGTCGAGATGAGTATGACATTTCATCCACCGACTGACGGGCAGTCCAAGAGTACTATTCAGATATTAGAGGATATGTTGCGAGCTTGTGTCATTGATTTCGAGGATTAGTTGGATCAGTTCCTATCGCCAACAGAGTTTGCCTAAAACAACAGCTACCAGTCGAGCATCCAGGTGGCTCCGTATGAGGCATTATATGGGAGGCGACGTCGTTCTCTGGTTGTTTGGTTTGAGCCTGGGGAGGCTAGGTTGTTGGTCACTGATTTGGTTCGTGATGCTTTAGAGAAAGTGAAATTGATTCAGGAGCGGCTTTGTACAATGCAGTCCAAGCAAAAGAGTTGTGCTGATAGGAAGGGTCATGATATGGCATTCATGGTGAAAGGGTTCTACTCATAGTTTCTCCCATGAAGGGTGTGATGAAGTTCGGGAAAAAGGAAAAGTTGAACCCTCGGTATATTGGTCCTTTTGAGATTCTAGATAGAGTTTGTGAGCTGGTCTATAGACTTGCTTTGCCACCCAGCTTATCGGGGGTTCATCCAGTGTTCCAAGCTTTGGAAGTACTATGAGGTTCCGTCACATGTGTTAGATTTTAGCTCTGTGCAGTTGGACAAGGATTTCACTTATGTTTTGGAGTCGGTAGCCATTTTAAACAAGCAAGTTTGAAGGCTGAGGTCGAAGAACATTTCGTTGTGAAGGTCCAATGGAGAGGTTAACCTGTCAAGTAGGTCACTTGGGAGACCGAGCATGATATGCGAAGCCGATATCCTCATATTCTTTGCACTTCAGGTATGTCTCTAAACTCGTTTAAGGATGAATGTTTGTTTTTGAGGGGGAGAATATAACGACCCGACCGATTGTTTTGTGTATTTGAACCCTGTTCCCCTATTCGATACTTCTCGTAGGTATATTTATTATTATGTGACTTGAGGGGATGGTTGGTTTGGTTTAGGGAAACATTTGGACTAAATTGAACACTTAGTTCCTAGTTTGGAAGCTTAAGTTGGAAGTGTAGACCAAGTTTGACTTTTGTATACTTGAACTCGGATCGAAGTTTTGATAGTTCCATTAGGTTCGGAAGGTGATTTTGGACTTAGACGTATGTCCGGATTTGGATTCGGAGGTTCCTAGGTTGATTTGGCTCTAATTGGTGAAAGTTGGAAGTTTGAACGTTTAGAAGTTCCTACGTTTAACCCAAAGATGACTTTGTGGTTATCGATGTCCGTTTGGGATTCCGGGTCCTGGAATAGGTTCGTATAGTGATTTATGACCTGTGTATAACATTTGGGTCAGTCTAAGTTGTTTAGGCATGATCGGCATAAGTTTGGATTTTGGAAATTTGGATTAGTTCATTAAGTTTGAATTGAGGTGCGATTCGTAGTTTTGATTTTATTTTGAGTGATGCAAAGCCTCGAGTAAGCATGTGTTATGTTTTGAGATTGGTTGGTGTGTTTGGACTAGGTCACAAGAGGCTCGGGTGAGTTTTTGATCATTTTGGCCTTGGTGGGCATTTTTGTTCTGATGTTTTCGTACCTACAAGGACCAAACCTGTAAGGCCCTGTAAATGTTTTACCTAAAACCCAGGGTTCCGTGGCACCGAGGTAGAGTAATGTGATTGAGGATTATACAGTACGTCGGGGAGTTAAAGGAATCATTTTGCAGAGCATGACATGTCTGCGGTCCGTTATGCGACTGCAGAACCACTTTGTGGGCCGCTAATCAGCTACAGAGTGAACCGGAACTTGAGCTAATTTTGAGAACTATTATGCGGTCCATTATGCAACCGCATAGCCATTTCGTGAGCCGCACAATCCATCACAGATCCAGCATGAGAAAACTTCGGAAGGAGGTTCTGCGGTCCACTATGCGACCGCAAACTGATCTGCGGACCGCAGATCCATCATAGACCTGTCCAGCCCCTTAGTTTTTGGGACCCTTTTCTGTGGTCACATACATGTTTTGCAGTCCGGTCTGCGACTGCAGACCCGACTTCGTAGAGTTTAAGTTTTAGAAAATTTCACCCGATTCCGTTTTTATAAAAACAACTGGGGGTTTATTTTGGCTGCTTCTAATTGACATTTTAGAGAGATGAAAGTGGTTTAGAGTGAGAGGGAGATTCCTAAGCTAATTGTTCATCAATCTTTGCTCAAGACTTGATGAATTCACAAGAAAAACTCACAAGATCTTTATCCAAGAGGTAAGGTTCCATACCCTAGTCTTCAATTTCGAGTTTGGGGTAGAAGATGGGTAATGGGGAGTGTGATTCTTAGGCATTGTGGTGTTATCTATGTATGCATGTACTAATAGAGCTGTGGGAAGGTTGTTGAGCTCAAAAAGGTATATATTGGGTTGTGGGATGAAGGAATTCACCATAGGAGGACCTTGAAAACCTAATTCACCCCTAGAGCTTGATAAAATTCTTAAGTGAGCTGAACCTATGAATATCTTCCTAATTGTGGCTCAATTTTATCATGTCTCTAAATAGATCAAAGTTGCTAGGATTTCCGAAACTGTGTAGTAATTTAAGGAGAGCTCAAAGCGAGGTATGTTGGCTAACTTCCTCTTGTACAATCGAATCCATGATGTCCTCGTAAGTTGTAATTATGAATGTCTCAAGCTCTTATGTCTTATGTTCCAAGTTATTCCTTATAAATTTGACTATTCCGAATAAACTATGTGTCGAAATATATATGTTTAAAATGTTTTCCGAATGCTCTTATCATATTGTGTTATCCTTCGAGATTGTATTCGAATGTAACCACGTGTCAAAGTATTATGAATTTAATTATGTCTAAATTGCTAGTTATTATGCCAAATCGTGGAAGAAAGTTCAATGTACCTAAAACTCTTAATTGCTCATATGTGTATTAAAAGTCGTGATTAGAGATGCTTTGTTGTTGATAATCCATGATAATTTTTAAAAATGAACGGGGTGAACATGAAATAGGAAATGCGACCGACGTGCCAAAAATGATATTACATTTATGGCCACTAAGTGCCAATGAAATGAAAATATGAGTAAAATACTATGAAATGAGCTGAAAGTCCTTTATATAATAAATATCTGGGAGTATAGTTAGTCACTGAGGAAGGGTAGGTTGAAATGTCCTAACCCCGAAACTACACGTGCCGGTATAGGTGTGTATTATGATTATTCCTCTTTGTTTGGAATGAGATTGATTTGATGAGATTATTCCCCTTAAATGGGATGAGATGATTGCTAGCAAAGGGTAGTGTCGATCCACACAGAATTGTGGTGAGACGGCCTAGCCNCACCCGATCTCATTTTTATAAAAAAAACTTGGGGTTTGTTTTGGCTGGTTCTAACTGACATTTTAGAGAGAGGAAAGTGGAGAGTGAGAGGGAGATTCCTAAGCTAATTGTTCGTCAATATTTGCTCAAGACTTGGAGAATGCACAAGGAAAACTCATAAGATCTTCATCCAAGAGGTAAGGTTCCATACCCTAGTCTTCAATTTCGAGTTTGGGGTAGAAGATGGGTAATGTGGAGTGTGATTCTTAGGCATGGTGGTGTTATCTATGCATGCATGTACTAACAGAGTTGTGGGAAGGTTGTTGAGCTTAAAAGGGTAGATATTGGGTTGTGGATGAAGGAATCTACCATAGGAGGAACTTGAAAACATAATGCACACCTTGTGCTTGATAAAATGCGTAAGTGAGCTGAACCTATGAATATCTTCCTAATTATCGGATGAGATTATTGCTAGCGAAGGGTGATATCGATCCACACAGAATTGTGGTGAGACGGCCTAGCCGGTCGGGTCGAGATCGGACGCCATGCCGCACACATGGTGGTGATTGTGCTTGAGATTGTGATTGAGATAATGATCAAGAATGTGATTGTGGTTGATGTCTTTGGGTGAGACGGCCTAGCCGATTGGGCCGTGATCGGAATCCGTGCCAAAAATCACGGTGGTATATCGATGCTAACGATCTCCCAACCTAAAATATGGAAAATTTACTTGAAAACTTGTCTTGCTCCTAAATTGATGACTTGGTATTGTTTGAGGCTTCCGTTGATTCTATGATTGTTATTTCTTGTTTTGTTACTCGTTCTATTGAGAGGGTGTTTATTCATTCATACTAGTACTATTCTATATGTACTAACGTCTCTTTTGCCGGGGGTGCTGCATTTTTAATGGATGCAGGTGGTTCTACAACAGGCTTTGATCAGTGATAGCGGTATACCCTCTTCCCAGCTGACTTGGTGAGCCCTATTTCATTTCGGGATTGTATATCTTTTATTCCTTGTGTATTATGTTTTGCGGTATAGCTGGGGCCTTGTTGCCGACATAATCATAGTACTCTTTTGTATCTATTAGAGGCTCCATAGACATAGTGTGGGTTGTATGTTGGTGTTGGGAAAGTCAAACTAGTAATGTTGTATTTGTACAACTTGCTCCACTTCAACTATGAAAATGTATGTATTTTGGGAGCTTATAAATGATGTAACTAATGGTAATGAATTGGTGTTGCTCACATGATCTTCTCCCGTCTAATTAATAAAATAGATCTTCTCTTTATTCATGGGTGAGTTCGGGAAGAAGGTATTGCACAGGCTTGTTCGGCCGGGTTATCTTGGTTGAGCACCGGTCGCGCTCCCTGAGGTCGGGGCATGATAGGACCTCAGGTGCGAGTCGCAAATATGGATGGATGGCCGCATATGCGGAAATGGGAGTGAGGCAGCTTGGTCCGGTGCGAGGTACTATTCCGCAAAAGCAAAAGCTTCGGACTTAAGTGGATTCTGCATTTGCGATGGTTTTTGCGGTGTTGCAAAAGCGACTTATGGGCCACAGAAGTGAAAGTGCCGGGCAGAATATATCTTGAGCGAGAATTTAATTTCATTTATCACATTTTGATATCGGGAGCTCAGATTTGGGAGATTTCAAGGGAAGTTTCACGATTTTATTTGGGGTAACTGTTTATGACTCGTATTAAATTATTATTCATGATTCCAACCTTGATTTTAGAAATTGAATGATGATCTAAGTGAATAAATTAAGGATTCTAGTAAAAACTTATCTAAAGTGTAAATTTGAAATTTGAACTCCGATTTGGAGTCGGAATTGGATGAAACTTGTATGGTTGGACTCGTATTGGAATGAGTGTTCAGAATTTGTGAGTTTTATCGGATTTTTGGGGTGTGGGACCGAGTTGACCTATTGGGTTGAATTTGCATATTTAAATCAAGATCATAGCTTTATTGTCTGGGGTTGTTTTCTATAGGTTTTATAGATATTACTAAGTTATCTTGGCTAGATTCGTGCCGTCCGGAGATTGATTCACGTTAAAAGGGATTTTTAGAGTACTGATTTGGCTTTGTTTGAGGTAAGTATCTTGCCTAACCTTGTGTGGTAGAATACCCCTTAGGATTTAGTCTTAACTTTTAATTGTGTTATGTGAAAAGTGATGTGTACATAAGGTGACGAGCGTGTACACAGGTGCTCTATGTGGATTATGATCAAATTGACCCGAGGTTTCTCTTATTGCCTTGTTTTGATTGGGAGATCTCTATGCTACGTGTATTCACTTTGGATGATTACCTGAGTTTATTTTTCTATGCTAGAGATCATGTTTTAGGATTTCTTTTTCTAAATTGGTCAAGATGGGCATTTGTGAGATTGTTGCTAAATTGAATTAACTGAATTCATCCTTATATGTCGAACACCCATCCGCATTTTTTATTGATATGTCCTTGTGCATTGCATTGGCAGATTATGAGTTTGTGTCTTGATGACAATATTTGGCATGCTATGTTATTATGATTGTGGCACATGTGGACGTGTAGGGTGAATTATTTTCGATATTGGCACGAGGTCTTTTCCGTGCTATTATTATTGTTGATATTGCATATGTGGCAAGATAAGGCGGGCTATATTAGGTTTGTCCATATGGTGAGAGAAGGAGGGATGAATTGTTACTACGCATGTGGCAAGATAAAGCATGCATTTACTTTATGTTAGCAGACACAGTGAGATAAGGAGTTATTGTGATGTTGTCATACGTGATGGTTTCGGGGAATATTCTAGCTGAGATTATATGATGTTATGGATGTCATTTCTTAATTTATTGTTGTGATGGGACGAAAGTAATATGTTAATCTTATACTTGTTTTCATTGAAACTTTGTGTTGTATGTTCGTAAATTGTGAAATTTCATTCATCATGCTATTTGATATGCCTTCTCTTCTATCTGATGATTTGTTGATATTATTTTCAACTTCATATCATATTGCCAGTTATTGACTTATCAAACGGGCGATTTGACTAGTGAGTGTCTTATGATTTGAACCTCGTCACTACTTTATCGGGATTAGTCTTGATACTTACTGGGTACCGATTGTGGTATACTCATACTATGTTTCTGCACATCCTTTTGTTTATATCCTCAAGTGGGTCCTAGAAGAATTTCAGACTGAGTTTGGAGTTCACACAGAGACTCAGGGTGAGCTGCACTTCATGGATTTATTTCGCAGTTTTCGTGTCCATGTTCTATTATTATTCCTCTCTATTTGTATTTCAGATAGTTGTTATGTATTCAATTATATTCTCTAATCGTAGTAGCTCATGAACTTGTACCACATAGTCTTGGGGTTGTACGATATTGGCCGTGTTTAGGCCATATTATGACTTTATCGGATTTTGTTACTGTTTTGGATTATTACTCTTTTTATTTATTCTATATTTACATTAATTTAAGAAAATGGACTTCATTTTTGTAGAATGCGAATTGGCTTGCTTAGGAAGTACGGTTAGGTGCCATCACGACCTTAAGGTGGGATTTGTGTCGTAACAGTCCTCCTTTTCTAACTCTAAATCCATCAAATGAACTCAATCTAGCCCAAATAATGCTGAATAAAGTCAATTAAAGCTATTTAAATCAAATCGAATGATAAAGCTTCCATCTATAATAAAATCTCAAAGGTCAACAAAAAAGTCAACCTGGGGCCCACATGGTTGAATCCCAAAATAAAAATTAAATCTCGTTGACCCATAATCTTATGAGTCAAAAAATATGATTAGACTCTAAATTCGAGTTCAAGTCGGTGTATTACTTTCTTATGCTTTTGGCTCAAAATATATTTTTTTTTATCTTTTTTTTTAATATACTAGGCAGTGCCTAGGGCTAGTTTTTATATGTATAAGGAAATATAAAACAAAGTGTCATGAAATCCTATGAAATAAAAGAAATAAACTTTGCAAACTATATATAGCCTATTATCAAAGTTGAGTAATATGATGAACAATGATATCACATTAGTTCTACTGTAGTTATTAAAAATAAAACTAGCCATTGAAGCCCATACAAATTGTTTTACTGATTAATGCGCTTCATGCAGCAGTAGCCCCATATTCTTTGCACTACCTAGGTCTGCTGATTAAACAAATAGCCTATAGTGATGTACAATATCCGTTGTTTGCAAATATAGCCCAGTTCCATAAAGAGCAGAGCCCAGCTCCACTGATTGCCTAGATAAGCAATTTTAGCATTGTCCCTATCATGGTGATATGGACTTTCTTCTTTTGATCTTGAGATGTCATTCCACTCTAATTATCCACTATGTTCTCCCAGTAACACTTGTATATGTAACACTGCTCTGAGCATCTCTGAACAAAATACCTAGCCCAGAAATATTTAAATGCACTGTATTTGCACTCATTGTTGCATGAACTCCTTCTGTTTTCTGTTGAGTTCTTTGCATGGAGTCCATGCTGAGTTGTCCTACTATAATATTGCATCTAGATATAAAGCCAGTTTGGCTCTAATAAAGCCGTAATGTCTTGCCAAAAATGTCCTGTCGCTTGCCCTATCCAGCGGTGATCAACTACACTATTTTCGTATCCAATTTCGTGTTCCATCTCTATCCTTCTTGTTTTTTTGATCTTTTGAATCCTTGATTTTAAGATAAAATTATTAATAGATTCTTGTTATAATCATAAATTTGAGCGAGAATCACTTACCCTATCATCTTAGATAAAACCGCTTAAAAAACACCTCAATCTGAGCTCCCTAGCTCCCAAAATGATAATATAAAATCCAAGTACTAAATGACATTATACATACAAGTGCAGAACGTTTTAGTGCAAATTTTCAAAAATAACAACATTGACCCTTTTTTCACTAAAAGAGTCATAACTTTTTATATATATATATATATATATATATATATATATGTGTGTGTCAAAATAACGAACGATTTTGTTTCTGGGAACTAGATTAAGAGGGATACAACTTTCATCAAGGCATCTTCACCAAATTCGTTATAGATTGCGGACAATTCTCTTGTGAAGTCACGTCAACTGTAGAAAACTATATTTCAACACTTCAAATCTTTCGAAACTTACTCCAAATGCACCAAAAATCATCTGAGTCCCTCGAGACCCCGTTCAATTATCTTTAATAGTTCATATACCCTATAAAAACTTGTTTATGGTCTAACAACATGTAGGAAACATCATATCCACGAATCAAGATTCAAATCAAAGTCTCAAAATTTTTTAACTTCAAAAATTCTAATTTTCACATTTTGTACTTGAATCACACCCGAGCCCCTCGAATCACCTTAAAAACATTCCAACAAGTCAAAATAATCTATGTGTACTAACGAAAAGTGTCGAAACATGAATCTAAGCGCAACTACACAAAAGCAAAACTTGAGTCAAAATAAGTTCTTCAAATTGCCAACTTTCAACTTAAAGTGCCGAATCAACTACGGGATACCTGAGACTCGATCCAAATATATCTACAAGTCCAAAATAATCATACGAATCTAATGAATCCTTTAAATCCTGATTCCGAGTCCGTTTGTCCAAAATATTGACTTTGGTCAACTTTCTTAACTTTAAGCCTCTAGTTATGAACTAGGTGTTGCAAATCACTTCTAAACCCCATGGGATCCATTCCATTCATACTCACAAGTCACAAATCACCAAATAAACCTATAAAATTCTCAAATCATAAAATGGGATACTAGAACTGAAAACGACTGGTTGGATCATTACATTCTCCTCCACTTAAACAAATGTTCATCCTCGAACATGCCAAGAGTCCTTTCAAAATTATCAAGTAACTGTAGATACTTGTCATGCACGATTCTGCAGTCATCTTATTACTTATATACAAATAATACCATTAGCATACCTCAACTGAGGATTTCTTCATTGACTCTAGCTTATAAGCTCATAAACTCTTCTTTAACACTTGAAACTTCCTCAAAAGTACAAATCTTGTATATTTTCACTATATCCATCTAAATGACCCGTGTCGACTCACAATTGTACTATCCAACCATAACCACATGTTATATTCCATATATCTCATGATTATAGTGATACCCTTAGGATATAATAAGTGTTTATTGTCAAACTCGGTGTCGATAAAATGCCACAACTCAAATAGATCCTTCTCCCAAGATTTCACAATACACCTAGTTATATAATAAACTTGTAGAAACTCATAACCATTAATTATTTAAAAAAGTTAGGGATATTTCTTGCCTGCGAAGAATCATTACATACTCTAAGCTGCCTAATAGCATTCTTCTTCTAAACATACCTTATCCAAATCTGGTTGCGCTAATTCCAGGTCCATTAACTTTATCCCATTCAATATAAGCTGATCGACTGACCAGTTATACCAAATTCCACATAGACCTCAAACGACATGGTTGTGCACTATATAAGCAATAACATAAAAATGATAAATCTGTTGAAGAACAACTGATTGCTCCAGTGACTCTCTGAGTCTATAGTATCCCTTCTCAACAAGTCTTTGAGCATCCATACACCCTACTCGAACTGTCTGGCATGTAATATATAAGCAAACCAACTTAACTTATCCTGCAAACCCAAAACACATAGAACAACTGCCAAAACCATATGGTGGGCTGTTACTTTATCAAATCTGATGAAACAAGTACCTTATGCAACATACGAACTTCTAGATAATATAATATCCTTCTAGGTGATACATTCGTAGTAAATGCTACATCGCGTAAGCAAATTTTATCTGGCGTAGAATACACATTCTTAATAGGCCTATAAATAGCCATCCAAATCAATTTTAAACCTTTGAAAGATAGGTAACAAGTCTTCCAAAAATCCAAAGTGACCCATCCTAACTTCTACTCATGGATATCCAAATAAGTTTCTAATCTCCCAGTCTCAACTATGGATTTCTTGACCCATATCAACTCAAATCCCAAGAAGCAACATCTTGTAGCCTATCCTTTTTCTTTATGTTCCTCTAACTACAAAGATTAAACATGATCCGCTATAACCTTGTGGGACCCAATTCCCCAAACACAAATCTGCGCGTCTCTGAAGTCCCCCCGTCACTTGTTTAACATTCTAACACATAAAAATAATGCCAACAACCTTCTAAATAATATTCTGCACCCAAATATCTCCTAGAAGGATATATTACTACACTTAGTGTCACGATCCAAAATCTATCTAGTCGTTATGGCACCTAACCTGACCCGTTAGGTAAGACTAATGACAGTCAACATATTTCAAATGAAATAAAAGTAGTCAACAAATGAATAACTGAATTTTCACATAATATCCCAAGGACTGGTAATACAAGTCATGGGCCACTAAGACTTAGATTTTACAAAGCTGGTATGAAATAATTACAATATCTGTGTGGAATGTACATTGACAGAATCAAATCTAAACTACCAAAGACAAGTGGTAGCTATATCTGGAAGGCAAGTACATCTTTAGTGCCAGCTACCATCATCCACAATATCTCAGTTCCAAGATCTACACACAAGGTGCAAAAATATAGTATGAGTATAACCGACCCCATGTACTCAATAAGTAACAAACCTAACCTCAGGTTGAAAGCAGTGACAATCTCGGTGCAACCTGATACAAATAATAATCTATTACGGTGTGCAATCCGATTCAAATATTAGAGCCCACATCAGTCATCAATCCGCTCAGGTCTCCATATGCCAACATCTCACAACAACATAGTCAACAATACAATACGGGATATCATAATGTGACACAAATTCAGCTCAAACTAGTGTCACATACAAGGATACCAATAACATGTGAGATAGCATACGAAAAACGCATAAAGGCAGAGATATAACATATATAGAACTATTATGACTCAACAATATGACTACAGCTAAGGCAAACAGCTCAACATGGCAAAATAGCCCTATCTTCTCTCAAACAATAAAGCAGATAACCTAGATATGTTTCTCGCATGAATATTACTCACGTAGTCATATAATTGGAGAAAACATGATATCAAAGAAACTTGAGGACAAAATAAGACATATAATAGCCTAAGAACTATCCGGATCATGAATACCCCGGTGCACGCACACACGGTCATCACCTAGTATGTGCGTCAACCCTAAAACATTTCAAATATCATAGTTGCCAGGGATAATTAACCTCAAATACATGTTTAGATATGTTACTTACCTCGAACAAGCTAAACCAATATAAAGCAAGCCAAAACAATACTCTAGAAATGCCATCCCGCGCGAACCGACCTCTAAATGGCTCGAAACTAGCCAAAAGCAACTCAAAAACATCAAATAATACCATAAGAATCAAACCCAAACAATAAAGGTTAAATATTTTAATCAAATACTCAAAATTAACAAAAATGTCAACCCGGGCCCGTACCCCGAAACCTGACAAAACTCAATTATTTCAAAAACCCATTCGGATAAGAGTTCAACCATACTAATTTCATCCAATGCCGTCCCAATCGATGTTCAAAATCCAATTATTCACTGTATAAACGTTTAGACAAAATCCCCTAATTTCTCTTTTAAATTCATAATCAAAGTGCCAAACTCAAAGATGAAATCATGTAATATAATCATATCCGAGTAAAAAATACTTAACCCAATCCATTTGATAAAAATTCGTTCCATAATAGCCTAAATTCGAGCTCTCCAACTTAAATTTGATAAAATGAGCTCAAGGTTCGAAATAGAGTATTTTATAACACTACCCAACTATATTCATCGCCATCGCGACATATCCTACGCGATCTCATAGAAGAAACATGGCAATGCCCAAAATACACAGCATGTTCGCGACACAGCACATGCGAACGCGATGACCATAGGAAGAGAACTGCGTGAACACACCTAACTCCATGCGAACGTGACGACAATTTTCCCAGCACCCACTCTACCTCGCAATCGCGAACTTACTCGCACGAGTGCGATAGTCAAACTACTCAAGCTCCGCGGAACACCCCCAATATTTTTAGAATAATAGTTGCATTCTCAATTTATCATCTTTATAATGATGATAGATTTTACTCTGCACTTTCTAAACGTGAATTTGACGATATATGAAAATTGCCTACTTTAGTTTGTGTTAATATGTACAAAGAAGTCATGGTGTTGCTGTGTTTAACACTTAACATCATTTTGATGCATTGTTATGAAATACAATATATGTATGTAATGTTTTGGGCAGCAAACCTTCTATAATCAAAGATATTTAGTAGTTTGGGCAGTCACCTTTTTCATACTTATCCAAAGTTCATATATATTACTTTTGTGACTTGCTTTTATATAACCTCCTCTCATATTTCATTCCTTCATGCCAAATAACACCCCAACCCTCTATCCTTCTTATAACATGAAATACTTCGTGAAAACCATTAGAATATTTTACTAAATGAACCAGCCAAACTAGTTTTTAGTGAAACTCAAGTTGCTCCTCTCTTTTGGGGTAAGTTACTAAAATCATTTTTGCACTAGATAGTTGTTAGTGTTTTTATAATATATTCTTGTATAGAACTCCTTTTTAAGTGATCCAAGCTTTAATGGAAATATATTTTATAGCTCTATAACTCTTGTTCAGGTATCAAAACCTAGTTTTACTTTTAGGTACCCGTAAAGGGGTGATAAAGTACAGGGCAGGTGCTGCCCAGATTTTCTATTTTACAAACCCTCCATGTACTATTGTTAGTATATTTATAATACCCTTTTATATAAAACTTATATGGGGATGATTCAAGACTCCTAGAACCTTAAGACATTTATCTACAACTTTCATGAATATCATTAAGTCTAGTTCTTCCGTTTACAGGTTCTAAACTTAGCCACAACACAAGAAAATGGCACTGTCCAAAATTTCAGTTTTAAATATTTTGGGTGATTTTCACTGATATCATGTTTAATTTGACACGTTGAATTACTGAACTTATATAGATATTTGATTATGTATTTAAGGTATATATAATCTTGTAAAATCTAAGGGGAAGTTGAGGGAGTGGACGGATTTAGTTGGTCTATGGCGTAGGCGATTCGAATATCCTCAAGTTGTAGTTGAACTGTTTTGTGGTAAAACACCAAGATTTGTGTATAAACTTGAAGTTGTACTCTGTTTACTTGCTTTAATGTTTTGAAATAACTTAAGCTTTTGTTTCCCTTGTCTTCAATTAATATCTTTGTATTCATGTTAATCATGTATTGTAATATATTCGCTAACTCGCCCACTTGCACAGATTGCTTGATTATTTTGTATTCTTGTTTGGACTTTGTCCTTCTTGTGGCAGTGACTTTGTCACTCATCTCGGCATACCATCTGATTTGGATATTTTGCCATCTTGACTTTGGATTTGTGGTTTGTCCTAAGAAGGTATTTGGATTGGCTTTTAGAAAGTAGCTTTTAAGCCAAAAGCCATAAGTTGGTAATACCCAACTTTTAGCTTTTGACTTATTTTTGTACTTTTCATGCCTAAAAGTAAGTTCTTTTAAGTTCTTTTTATCATTTCCAAATACCACCCAAACTAGAAAAGTGCTTAAAAGCCAATAAGCACTTAAAATAAGATAATCCAAACACCATCTAAATTATGGAACTTGTCCGTATTAAGTACGAACTATAAATCCACTTTTAATATGGTTCTTGATTCTCTTGACTATTGGGTTTGACCCTACTTGATTTGGGGCTTTGGTACAAATTTATATCTGATTATGCTTGGTGTGATGGCAGGATGTACATATTGGGCGAAAAGGGATATTTGCCAAGCTCTCTTGGATTGATGTTATACGCTTTATTGACACTTGATTCTTCAACAATGAAATTGATATTTGGAAACATTTCAAAGTTTGATATTTGATACCTTTGGTATATTTACTTACTTTAAATTTATGTTTCATTTGAGCTGCCTATGACTGAAAAAGGGAAATTGGAGAATCTAATGGCTCCAAGGCAAAAGTTTATACGCCTCTAAGCTTTATGCTTAGCGATAGTTATGTTTTATCGTAGGTAATGTGCGAGAAGAGATTTGAAGAGGGCCTTTCATAGTAGACTTTTCAAGAGCTTTTTTGGAGATCACATTTGCATATGTACCTAGAATTTGTATAGTTTTGGGACTTGTACATGATTTATATGTCACACTTATGTATGTAATTTTGGAGGCTTGTTGGATCTTAAGATCATAAGCTTGTAACTTGAATTGGTGACTAATTTGCTGTTTCAGGGTTTGTTAATAATCCAAGTCTTGTAATATCCTAAATATACACTTTGTCTTGTAAATATGTACAAAGGAGAAGACAAGTGTAACGACTCGGCCAATCATTTTGAGAGTTGTAGTCTCGTTCCCCCATTTACTACTCATTTGGTACTTTATAGTTGTTACGCGACTTGTCAGGGTAGTCGGTTCGGGTCCGAAATAAATTCAGAATGAAATGAGACACTTAGTCTCAAGGTTGAAAGCTTAAGTTGAAATGATTGACCGAATATCGATCTATGAGTAAACGACTTTGGAATAGAGTTCTGAAGGTTATGTTAGCTCTGTTATGTGATTTTGGACTTAGGAGCGTGTCCGAATTGTGATTCGTAGGCATGTAGTGGAATTAGGCTTAAAATGGAGCAAGTTGAATTTTTAGGAAGTTTAACCGGGTGTGGACTTTTTGATATCGGGGTCGGAGTCCGATTCCGGAAGTTAGAGTAGGTCCATAATGTCAAAACGTGACGTGTGTGCAAAATTTGGGGTCAATCGGACGTGTTTAGATAGGTTTCGACGTCGTTTGTGGAAGTTAAATTTTCTTAGTTTCAATAGGCTTGAATCGGGGTGCGATTCGTGTTTTTGAAGTTGTTTGATGTTATTTGAGGGCTCGACTAAGTTCGTATGAGGTTTTAGGACTTGTTAGTATGTTTGGTTGAGGTCCCGGGGGCCTCAGGTTGATTCCATATGATTAAAGGATCAAAAATTAAAGTTGAATGATTGCTGAAGCTAGACCTCTGCTGGTGTAACCGCACCTATGGAGCCTTGATCATAGGTGCGAGCTGTGATGCAAAAATGCGGTTTGGAGAGGAGTGTGCAGGTAGTCGCAGATGCGAAGAGTTTTTCACACCTGCATGGCCGCAAGAGCGGCGAGAGGTGCGCAGAAGCAGAAGGCGCGCAGGTGCGATAGGGAGTTCCGCATCTGCGTGACCGCAGATGCGGCAGGAGGACTGCAGAAGCGGAAGTGGGCAGGTGAACTGGGACCGCAGAAGCAACTTGGATGCTCGCAGAAGCGAGTCTGTAGTACCGGAGTGAGTGACCGTAGGAGCGGTATGGACCGCAAATGCGTGGGTTGTGTCACTTCTGTGACGCCGCAGAAGCGGTTAAGAGTCCGTAGAAGCGAAAAGCCTGGGCAGATTATTAAAACAAGGGTTTACGATTTTGGCTTCATTTCAAACATTTCAAGCACGATTTAGGCGATTCTTGAGAGTGTTTTCGAGGGGATTCTTCAGGTAAGTCCTTTGTGCTCATTTTTGATCAATAATCTTGCTTTCCCATTGAGTTTTCCACCTAGTTGGTGTGTATTTAATGTGTAAATTAGGAGTTTTAGGCGAGGGATTTAGAGAGTTTAATTTGGGGAATTGGGTGACGATTTGGTATCGCATTTTGATAGATTTGGCATGGTTAGACTTGTGGTCGAGTGGGCTTTCGAGTTTTGTGACTTTTATCAAATTTTGAGATGTGGTCCCGGGGGCCGACTTTTGAGCCAATTTTTGATTTTGATTAATAGCTTAGCATTTTCTTATGGAGTTGATTCCTTTAGCCCGTATTGATTTTATCGCTTTATTTATGACTAGATTCGAGGCATTCAGAGGCCGTTTCGCGAGGCAAAGGTATGTTGGAGTAGAGATTTGCTCGGATTAAGGTAAGTAACAGTTCTAAATTTGGTTCTGAGGGTACAAAATCCTGTATTACGTGTCATGTATTTGATTTTGACGTGACGCACATGCTAGGTGACGGGCGTGTAGATGTGCACTGTAGGAAATTATGACTTAGTCAAATTTCGTGGAACTATATAATTGAATAATCTATTGTTGTCTGTACATTCTCCATGTAGTAGAGAAATTGAACCACAAATCATGTTAGAAATCATGTTTAGACTATATGTTGGCACTGTAGGGACCCACATAGGTCGTGTACATGATGAATTATCTGCTAAATTGTTGTTTTATGCTCAATCACAGTTTTACTTGTTATTATATCTCAGTCTCTATTGTTCCGTGTTGACACATTATATCATTTCTATTGGGGATGACTTTCATGATTACTGAGAGCCCGAGAGACTGGAGAGATTGATGACTGAGTAAGGCCGAGGGCCTGACTGTGAGATATTGATACTATAGCACGTGAGTTGTCCGTGTGGATCTTGATATTATACTATAACACGTGAGTTGTCCCTGTGGATCCAGATATTATACTATAGTACGTGAGTTGTCCATGCATCACGTGAGTTGTCCGAGCGGATTATAGAGCTTGGGCTGAAGGAGCCCCTCCGGAGTCTGTGCACACCCCCAGTGAGCGCAGGTACCTACTGAGTGCAAGTGCCGAGTGCTGAGTGAATGGGAGGGCTGAGTGACTGTGGCCCTGAGAGGATGCATTTGATTTCATTATTGTTGCACTTAGTTGCCATGTATCACTGTCTTGAAATTTCTGAAAGATATTACACTATGTTTCACTTAAACTTGTCATGGAGTAACTGTTTGACCTAATTTATCAAACTTGAGAACATGCCTACTTTCCTATGTTGAAATCACTGTAATTGAACAATAAATGTGAAGCATGTCATTACTTTCTGTTCTTTATTTAGTCTTGTTACTTACTGAGTTGGTTGTACTCACGCTACACCCTGCACCTTGTGTGTAGACCCAGGCGCTTTCGGTCACGGCGGTTGCTGAGTTGTGGAGTTCAGATTCTCGGGGAGTATCGAGGTAGCTACTTGGCGTTTCGCAGACCTTGTTTATCCTTCCCTATCTTTCCACTTATTGTATTTAGTTTCAGATGATCATAGATAGTATTTTTCCAGACTTGTGATGTATAGATGCTCATGTACTCTGTGACACCCCGGTGGTTGGGAATTTTCGCGTTGTATTTATGGTTTCTATCCCGTTTATGAGAACTTTTATTGTTTAAACTGCTTTAATTCATTTTCTATTAAAAGTGTTGGAAATATTTTGAAATGTCGGCTTGCCTAGTACCACAATAGGCGCCATCACAACAGGTTAGGATTTTGGGTCGTGACAAGTTGGTATCAGAGCCTAGGTTACATAGGTCTCACGAGTCATGAGCAGGTTTAGTAGTCTTGCAAATCAGTACAGAGACGTCTGTACTTATCTTCGAGAGGCTGCCAAACCCTTATGAAATTTCACATTCTTGTATTCTTGTCGTGCGGATTTGTTGGTTCCCGTAACTAAACTTCGGTATTCTATTCTCTCATAAATGGTGAGGACATGTGCTACCGGACAAGATGGACAACCATCTGTGCCACTAGCTAGGGCTACGAGAGGCCGAGGTCGCGGTAGGGGGAGAGGTGCAGCTCATACAATAGCTAGAGCAACATCTGCAGATCTGCTTGTTTCTCCAGCTCAGGAGCAGGTTCCAGATGTAGTTGAGCCAGTGAGGCCGGCTCAGAAACTAGTTATGCCCATTGTGATTCCAGGCCTTCATGAGGCTTTGGCCCAGATATTGACGGTTTGCACTGGCCATGCTCAGGTGGTATCGGCTCAGGCCGCGCCAGCCACTTCTCAGGCCGGGGGAGGTACTCATACCCCCGCTGCCCGTACTCTAGAGCTGGCTATGCCGGGACTTCAGACACCGGAGGTGCTACTAGCCCAGCCGGTTGCATCTGCTCAGGCCCCGATGGTCCCCGTTATGACTGATGATGAGCAGAGGAGACTTGAGAGATTTAGTAGGCTTCGGCCTCCATCATTTAGCGGTGCTGAGTCGGAGGATGCCCAGGGCTTCTTGGACAAGTGCCAGCAGATTCTTCGTACAACAGGTATTCTAAAGACTAGCGGGGTCTCGTTCACTACATTTCAGTTTTTTGGGGCTGCCTTCAGATGGTGGGAGGCTTATGAGAGGCACAAGCCGGTCAGTGCAGCACCACTTACATGGCAGGAGTTCTCCGTTCTCTTCTTGGAGAAGTTCATGCCGCAGTCTCGTACGGAGGAGCTGCGTAGATAGTTTGAGTAGCTTCGACAGGACGGCATGTCTATGACCTAATACAAAATGAGGTTTTCTGAGTTAGACTACCACGCAGTTTGATTGGTTCCCACTGATAGTGATAGGATCATGAGGTTCATTGATGGCCTCACGTATCAGCTGCGGTTGCTTATGATTAGGGAGAGGGTATCTGGTGCCAGTTTTGACGAGGTGGTTGATATTGCTCGGCAGATAGAGATGGTCCGTAGCCAGGAGTGTGGTGAGGGGGAGGCCAAGAGGCCTCAAGGTTTGGGCAGTTTCGACAGTGTACCTTCTGTGGGAAGTCGTACCACAGTAGGGGTCATCCTTATAGGCCCACTCAGACGACTCATCCAGCTCATCGTGGTGCATCAGCTAGCTACGGTTCTTATAGTGCTCACTCAGGACAGTCTTCATTTAGTGCACTACCAGCACAGAGTTCTCACCATGCCTCATCCGCTCAGGTTTCTACAGGTAGTTCCTCGGGTTAGCAGGAGCAGCAGCTCCATCAGAGGAGGGTTTGTTTAGAGTGCGGAGACTTTGGTCATATCAAGAGAGATTTCCCTAGGTTGTCGAGTGGGGCTCCACAACAGAGTTCTCAGCTAATGGCACCAGCACCAGCAGTTACACCACCCACTCAGCTAGCTCGGGGTGGGGCCCAGGCAGCTAGAGGTCGCCCTAGAGGGGGAGGCCGATCGGGTGGTGGCAGACCCAATTCTATGCTCTTCCTTGCATACCAGATGTCATTGCTTCAGATGTAGTGATCACAAGTATTGTCTCAGTTTGCCACAGGGATGCCTTTTTATTATATTACCCTGGTTCCACTTATCCATATGTGTCATCGTATTTTTCTTTTTATCTGGATATGCCCCGTGCGTCTCTAGTTTCATCTGTACATGCATCTACGCTGGTGGGAGATACTATTTTTGTGGGTCGTGTGTAGTGACTGTTGGGGATTAGAGACTAGAGTTGATCTATTATTCCTTAGTATGGTTGACTTCGATGTGATCTTGGGTATGGACTGTTTGTCTCCATATCATGCTATTTTGGATTGTCATGCCAAGACCATGACGTTGGCGATGCCGATATTGCCACGCATTGAGTGGCAAGGTTCTCTAGACTATGTTCACAGTAGAGTGATTTTATACTTGAAGGCCTAACGGATGGTTGGGAAGGGTTGTCTAGCGTATTTGGCCTTTGTGAGGGATGCTGGTGCAGAGACCCCTAGTATCAATTTTCTTTCGGTGGTGCGAGATATTTCGGATGTGTTTCCTGCAGACATGTCGGGCATGCCGCCTGACAGGGACATTGATTTTGGTATTGACTTGGTGCCAGGCACTCACCCCATTTCCATTCCTCTATATAATATGGCACCAGCTGAGTTGAAGGAGTTGAAGGAGCCGCTTCAAGAACTCCTTAATAAGGGGTTTATTAGGTCTAGTGTGTCACCGTAGGTGCACTTATTCTGTTTGTGAAGAAGAAGGATGGCACTATGAGGATGTGCATTGATTATAGGAAGTCGAAAAAAGTCACAATCAAGAACAAGTATCCTTTGCCGCATATTGATGATTTATTTGACCAGATTTAGGGAGCGAGGTGTTCTCCAAGATTGATTTGAGGTCAGAGTATCACCAGCGGAAGATTCGGGACTCAGATATTCTTAAGGCAGCTTTCAGGACACGTTATGGTCATTATGAGTTCCTCATGATGTCTTTTGGGATGACCAACGCCCCAGCAGTGTTCGCGCATCTGATGAACAATGTGTTTTGGTCTTATCTTGACTCGTTTGTTATTGTGTTCAGTGATGATATTCTGGTGTACTCTCGTAACTAGGAGGAGCATGCCCAGTATTTGAGGGTTGTGTTGCAGCAGTTGAGGGAGGAGAAACTTTATGCCAAATTCTCTAAGTGTGAGTTTCGAATCAGTTTAGTGACGTTCTTGGGACACGTGGTGTCTAGTGAGGGTATTCATGTAGATCCGAAGAATATAGAGGTGGTTCAGAGTTGGCCCAGACCGTCCTCAGCTACGGAGATTCGGAGCTTTCTAGGGCTGGCCGGTTATTATTGTCTCTTTGGGTAGGGTTTCTCGTCTATTGCATCGCCCTTGACCAAATTGACCCAAAAGGGTGCTCCTTTCAGGGGGTCAGATGAGTGTGAGGAGATCTTTCAGAAGCTCAAGACTACCTTGACCATAGCTCCAATTCTAGTTCTACCATCAGCTTACTATTCTTATACAGTATATTGTGATGCTTCTCTGATCGGTATTGGGTGTGTTTTGCTGCAGGAGGCTAGAGTGATTGCTTATGCTTCACAATTTGGATCTGGATGACATTGTTCATGCATTGAAGATTTGGAGGCACTATCTCTATAGTGTGTCTTGTGAAGTATTTACTGATCATCGGATCCTCCAACACTTGTTCAAATAGAAGGATCTACATTTGAGGTAGCAGAGATGGTTGGAGCTATTAAAGGACTATGATATTACTATTATGTATCACCCGAGATGGCCAATGTGGTGGCCGATGCCTTGAGTAGGAAGGCAGTGAGTAGGGGTAGTCTTGCATTCATTCATGTTGGTGAGAGACCTCTTGTAGTTGATGTTCATGCCTTGGCCAACCAGTTTGTGTAGTTAGATATTTCAGAGCCTAGTCGGGTTCTAGCCTGTATGGTTAAACGGTCTTCTTTTTTTGATTGCGTCAGAGAGTGCCAGTATGAGGATCCNGATTCTATGCTATCCCTACCAGACTAGATGTCGGTGCCTCCGATTCAGTGATCACAGGTATTGTCTCATTATGCCACAGGGATGCCTCTGCATTATTTGACCCTGGTTCCACTTATTCATATGTATCATCATATTTTGCTCATTATCTGGATATGCCCCGTGAGTCCTTAGTTTCATTTATTTATGTATCTACACTAATGGGCGATACTATTATTGTGGACCGTGTATATCGGTCGTGTGTAGTGACTATTGGGGGATTGGAGACTCGAGCTGATCTCTTATTGCTTAGTATGGTGGACTTCAATGCGATCTTGGGTATGGATTGGCTGTCTCCATGTCATGATGTTCTGGATTGTCACGCTAAGACTGTGACGTTGGCAATGCCGGGGTTGCCAAGGATCAAGTGGAGAGGTTCTCTAGACTATGTTCCCCGCAAAGTGATTTCATATTTGAAGGCCCAACATATGGTTGGGAAGGATTGTTTATCTTATTTGGCCTTTTTGAGGGATGTTGGTGCTGATACTCCTGCTATTGATTCCGTTTCGGTGGTACGAGATTTTTCGGATGTGTTTCCTGTAGACCTGTCGGGCGTGACGCCCGACAGGGATATTGATTTTGATATTGACTTGGTTCCGGGCACACAGCCCATTTCTATTCTACCGTATCATATGGCACCGGTTAAGTTGAAGGAATTAAAAGAGCAGCTTCAGGAACTCCTTGATAAGGGGTTTATTAGGCCTAATGTGTCGCCTTGGGGTGCACTGGTTCTGTTTGTGAAGAAGAAGGATGGTAATATGCGAATGTGCATTGATTATAGGTAGTTGAACAAAGTTACAATCAAGAACAAGTATCCTTTGCCGCGTATTGATGATCTATTCGACCAGCTTCAGGGATCAAGGGTGTTCTCTAAGATTGACTTGAGGTCTGGGTAGCACCAGTTGAAGATTCGGGACTCGGATATTCTAAAGACAGCATTGAGGACCCATTATGGTCATTTTGAGTTCCTTGTGATGTCTTTTGGGCTGACCAATGCCCCATCAATATTCATGCACCTGATGAATAGTGTATTTCAGCCTTATCTCGATCGTTTGTCATAGTGTTCATTGATGACATTCTGGTGTACTCTCGTAGCCAGGAGGAGCATGTCCATCATTTGGGGATTGTGTTGTAGCGGTTGAGGGAGGAGAAGCTTTATGCTAAGTTCTCCAAATATGAGTTTTGGCTTAGAGGTGTCCAGTGAGGGGATTCAGGTGGATCCGAGGAAGATAGAGGCGGTTCAGAGTTGGCCCAGATCGTCCTCAGCGACAAAGATTTGGAGCTTTCTCGGCTTGGCCGGTTATTATCATCGCTTCGTTGAGGGTTCTCGTCTATTGCATCTCCTTTGACCAAATTGACCAGAAGGGTGCTATTTTCAGATGGTCGGATGAGTGTGAGGAGAGCTTCCAGAAGCTCAAGACTGCCTTGACCACCACTCCAGTTCCAGTTCCAGAAGCTCAGGTTCTGGTTCTTATATAGTATATTATGATGCTTCTCGGATCAGTATTGGGTGTATCTTGATGCAGGGAGCTAGAATGATTGCTTATGCTTCGAGTCAGTTGAAGCCTCATGAGAAGAACTACCATGTCCATGATTTGGAGTTAGCTTCCATCGTTCATGCATTGAATATTTGGAGGTATTATCTTTACGGTGTGTCTTGTGAGGTGTTTACAGATAATCGGAGTCTCCAGCACTTGTTCAAATAGAAGGATCTAAATTTGAGGCAACAGAGATGGTTGGAGCTACTAAAGGACTATGATATCACAATTCTGTATCATCCCGGGAAGGCCAATGTGGTAGCCGTGGCCTTGAGTAGAAAGGCAGTGAGTATGGGTAGCCTTGCATTCATTCCAATTAGTGAGAGACCTCTTGCAGTTGATGTTCAGGCCTTGGCCAACCAGTTCGTGGATGGAAAGAAATCAAAGATATATGCCTTAAGCTGAATCAAAGTCGCACGATAAGAAAGAAAAATGGGAAGCTTTCCTAAATGTCCTGTAGCCGCTCGAAGATAGGTATGGATGTTATCATACCGATCTACAAGACTTTACTAGACACTTGCTCATGACTCGTAGAACCTATGAACCTAGAGCTCTAATACCAACTTGTCACGAGCCAAAATCCACCTTGTCGTTATGATACCTAACTCGACCCTCTAGGTAAGCCCAATGATAGTCAACCTAATTCAAATAAAATAAAGTAGTCAACAAATGAAATAACTGAATTTCAATACAATATCCCAAGGACTGGTAGTACAAGTCATGAGCCACTAAGACTTAGATTTTACAAAGCTGGTATGAAATAAGTACCACATATGTTTGGAATGAAAATAAACAGAATCAAATCTAAAACTACCAAGGACAAGTGGTAGTTATAACCGGAAGGCATATACATCTTTAGTGCCAGCTCCTGTCATCCACGACATCTCAACTCCAAGATCTACACGTAAGGTGCAGAAGTGTAGTATGCGTATAACCGATCCCATGCACTTATTAAGCAACAAAACTAACCTCAGGTTGAAAGAAATGACATGATCGGAAGAAGGTCAGTATCCAATATCAATATTCAATAACAACATGAGATATGATAATGCTGGTAATAGTAAATAACTCAGAAAATATCATGATCAACTCGTTCACAAGTACGGAAAATTAGACATGATTTTAAGTATAACAGTTAAAGTCCAAATCTCAGACCGAAATTATTAAAATATGAGTTTATCAGATAACTGTGATCTCTCCTAACATTCAACAACAGATAAAACTTTTCATTTACCCGTTAGAATGAGGTAAATAAATCTCTATGCCTACATGTCAAGTATGCACGTCAAGTCAATAACACCATATCACCATTTAGCAAGAGGAAAATATATCTATATGCCTACATGTCAAGTCAATATTATCACAGTGAAATCATCAAGTACACTTGCTCTCAACACACTCAAGGTGTCTGGCTCAAATGCCCCTCATCGTCACACACACAATCACCCAGCACTGTACGGGTGCTGGCTCAAAAGCCCCTCATCAAAGCACGTATATGTCACAGTGCCTGTGCTCGCTATAATATCAAACTCCGGAGGGGCAGATCCAGGCCCAAGCGCTAATCAATAGCCAGTATGGCCTATTGCGGCATGCAACCCGATCCAAATAACAATCAGTTGTGGTGTGCAACCTGATCCAAATAACAATCTGTTACGGCGTGCAACCCGATGCAAATAACAAACACGCCCGTCACCTAGCATGTGTGTCACCCTAACACATCTCAAATATCATATTCCTAAGAGATAATTACCCTTAAATCCAAGTTTAAATATATGACTTGCCTCGAACAAGCCAAACCAACACCGAGCAAGCCAAAACAATACTCTAGAAATGCCATCTCACATGCACCGACCTCGGAACGGCTCGAAACTAGCCAAAAAGTAACTCAAAAATATCAAATAATGTCATAGGAAACAAGCCCAAACGAAAAGGGTCGAATCTGTAATCAAATACTGAATGTCAACCAAAATGTCGACACAGACCCGCACCCTTGAACCCAGCAAAACTCATAAATTTTGACAACCTATTCGAATACAAGTCCAATCATACTAATTTCATCCAATTCTGACTCCGAATTGATGTTCAAATCCAATTATTCGCTTTTGAAAAGTTTATACAAAAACCCCAAATTTCTCTTTTAGATTCATAATCAATTTGATGAAAATTCTCTCTAAAATTGCCCAAATGCGAGCTCCCTAACTCAAAATGTGATAAAATGAGTTCAAGGTCCAAAATAGCGTACTTTATAACACTACCCAACTATATTCATCGTGATCACGGCATATCCCACACGATCGCGTAGAAAAAAAATGGCATTGCCTAAAATACACATCACATTCACGAAACAACACACAAGAACGCGATGACAATAGGAACAGAACTATGCAAACGTGCCCAACACCAAGTGAACACAAAAACATTTCGCCAAGCACGCACACTGCTTCGCGATCGCGAACTCACTCCTGCGACCGTGATAGTCAAACCACTCAAGCTCCACGAACGCGGTCTTCCAATGATGGACGCATAGAGTAAAAGTACCAGATCCAACTTTACACAGTGCGATTTTAGTCCCTCACTCGCGATCGCGAAGAAAGAGAAACAACACTAGAAAATCACATATAAAGTGATCACCCAATGTGGTCAGAAACCACTCAGAAACTCGCCTGAGCCCCTCGGTAACCCGTCCGAACATACCAACAAGTCCCAATACATAACACAGACCATTTCAAGGCCTCAAATCACATATAATAATATCAAAACCACAAATCATCGATCAAGATCAATCTCTTAAGTTTATAAACTTCGAACTAAGCATCTGATTCAAGCCTAAACAATCTGAAATGAACCACAATTTTGCATACAAGCTCCAAATGACATATCGAACCTATTCCAACTCCCTGAATAAAAATCCAAACCCGATAACATCAAAGTTAACTCCCGATCAAACCTATGACCTTTTCTAACCTTCAAATTGTCATCTTTCGCCAAATAGAGCCAAAACCTTCTAGAAACGTCTAGATGCAAATCATGGCATACGCACAAGTCCAAAATCATCATCCAGATCAGTGAAAGCAGCACACCCTCTCCTCAGCTGACTGAGTGAGCCCCACTTCATTTCGGGGTCATGTATCTCTTGTTCCATGTACATAGTATTTTGAGGTATAGCCGGGGCCTTGTTGCCGGCACTGTCGTAGCACTCTTTTGTTTCTGTTAGAGGCTCCGTAGATATAGTGTGGGTTGTATCTTATTTTGGAAAGGTTGAAATAAACTTATTGTAATTGTATCATCTGTCCCACTTTAACTACGAATGTATAGTGTACTGTTTTGAGAACTTGTTAATGACGTAACTAATGGAAATGAACTATTGTTATTCACATGACCTCTTACTGTCTAATTAATTAAATGCATTCTTCTCTTTATTCATGGGTGAGTTGGGTAGAAGGTATTGTATAGGCTTGCTCGGCCGGGATATCTCGGTTGAGCGCCGATCGCGTTCCCGAAGTGGGGGTAACATTTTCAACACAGTTTAAATGTGCATATTACCCGTCATTGGCGATGGTTGCAAATGTTTCATGTCATAAAGTTTCTGCCTTTTCTTCAAGAAACTGTAGCCATCTCATTTTTATTGTTGTATACATGTCAAGAAACTATGATAGAATGAAAGTAGTACTTTTTAGAAGTTTGTACAAAAATTTGATCAACATGTGTGTCTTTCTTAGGATGGCTAGGAGATCATTATTAATTTTATTGTATATACCTACAAAAAAGGTAGTAATTATTTGTGATAGACAAACTAAATCATACTATATTATAAGTGGGAATCTTCAAAATTAAGGTTGAATTGCCAAATTACCCATTAGAAGCTGAGTGACCATTTTGTCCTTCACCCCAAAAACCTTCAATTAAATGAATAATTCTAACTCCATTTTCTTAAAAGTTATTATTTACAAATCAAAGTTTCACTTCATCTTATATGTAACTCTTGTAACTTATTCCTTCATTAACCAGCGTACTAACTTAGCAGCCTATTCATTACTACAAAAATCTGTAGAATATCAGGAGTTACTCCTAAGTAAATTAATGTAGGTTAATTCTATTAATAAATATATAATGGGAGCCCATAGAACACAACGAAAAAAGTACTATATAAAGGCAATATAAAGGCAATGAAGTGATTTCCATTTTCCTCAAGGACGGTCTTGGAGTAGTAAATTTTCTTTGATCTTACTTTTTTTGTTTTCTTTCCTTTCTGTTCCAATGTAAAACAAATGTAGGAAATATAGAAATTGAGAGTTGGGGAAGTATACAGATATGATGGATGCTAGAATTAGAATAGTTTAAACTCTCGCTATCTTCAAACTTCACGGACGATAAGATCACATATGACGCTAGTAGAGTTCGTGAGATATATGAGAGGTTGGTTTCTCCGAAAGGCTGGTTTTAGGATTGACACTACTTGATTTAATCATTTTAGTGTATTTTGATTACAATCTTTTAAGATAAAAAGACAATCTATACTATTCGATATATAGTATTTACGGCCAAAGAAAGGATGTTATTTATGTATTTAGAGGGCGAGTGATATCTTGGCCGCTTAAATTATTTTCGTTTAGGTATATTAAAAAATTTTCCCTTGTCATTTCTATTAAAGCTCAAATCTTTAGTTTTTATGAGTCATATCATGAATGCGAATAGTACAAAATTAGAGCGTTGACGTTTCTCTACCGGTCGATAGATGATTGGTCTTGAAAGAAATTAAAAATAATTGAAATTGTTGCTAAAATGCATATGAAAATTTTAAGTGAGAAGTTTCAAAACCCTCCATAGCATGGCGAACTGAATCTTCCTTTCCTTATTCTCATATAGTGTTTATGAACAAATTACAGGCGATTAATATTACTTCCAATTACGTACATCACTCAAGAACAAAAGTTAAGATGTTAAAGATATGTCAAATGATATACAATAATTAACTTTGTGTATGTTATAAAATTTATTTTTATAACTCAACCACTTTAGATTATATATGGAGTTTAGGTTATACTTTTTTTTTAATTTGCTACACGTCAAGTATGATAGATGCAGGATGCTAGGTATACACGTGTGAAGCACTTGTCCGAAAACTAGTAGCTTTCTAATGATGCAAACACAACATATTTTTTTACTCTTCCCAATATCGTTCCCAATGATAATATACTAACATAAAAGTAAATATAAAAGTTTTTTGACAAATAATGTAGTATATGTAATACATGTACGCGCACACAAACACCCACACATATATGTATAATCAATACATTGTATAATGTTGAATAACAAATAACTTTGTTAGGTTCACCTAAGGGTGGCATGTGGTCCGGTTAGGACCGGGATCGGCCCAGGACCGCAAGCCCATATGAGCGGTGGGCCTAAACGGCCGGGACCGGCTGAGAAGTGGGCCGGTTCAAGCGATCCTAAACGGTCCTATCCGGGCCCAACGGGTAATTTTTTTTTTAAAACAATTGACCGTTTGGTCATTTAAAAACTAGCTGTTTGGTCTGCCAAAATAGTCGTTGGCTATTTGCAAAATAGCAATCTAACCCCCCAAATTTTATTTTAACTCCAAACTTTTTATAATTATACTTTTTCCCTATTTTCAACTATAAATACCCCCTCAGTCTTTCATTTTTCTCACAAAATCATCAATCTCTCTCAATCTCTCTCTAATATTCTTCTATAATTGCTTACTTAATTGTTACAATTTGTGCAAAATTGTGAAGTTGGTGAATTGAAATCTTCAAGTCTTCAACGATAATTATTTTTCAACAAGTTATTCGTCAATTCGGTAAACTCGTTCCAACTCTTAAGTTTTAATATTATAGTTTTGTTTGTTTTATTTACTTTGCTTGATTAATCAAGATAGCTTATTCCTTAAAAAAATATTTAGTAAAAATAAGGAAAAATCCAAGAGTGGTGAATCTAGTGGCCAATCTGTTCCTCCTCCACTTCCCCCGGCTCCCCGGCCCAAACCTGTTACCCGTCCTACACCTCCTATTCTTGATAGCGATAATAGTTTATTACAATTTACCGAGAGTCAATTTTGCCATAATATTGCACCCGGTGAACAATTAAACCATGAATATATGAATGCTCTTTATGGTAATCNGGTGAATTGAAGTCTTCAATGATAATCAATTTCCAACAAGTTATTCGTCAATTCGGTAAACTCGTTCCAACTCTTAAGTTTTAATATTATAGTTTTGTTTGTTTTATTTACTTTGCTTGATTAATCAAGATAGCTTATTCCTTAAAAAAATATTTAGTAAAAATAAGGAAAAATCCAAGAGTGGTGAATCTAGTGGCCAATCTGTTCCTCCTCCACTTCCCCCGGCTCCCCGGCCCAAACCTGTTACCCGTCCTACACCTCCTATTCTTGATAGCGATAATAGTTTATTACAATTTACCGAGAGTCAATTTT
>AWOL01S0023171.1:0-22540 GCA_000715115.1 Nicotiana otophora | reverse complement strand
TGGATTGTCACGCCAAAATGGTGACCTTAGCCATATCGGGGTTACCTCAATTAGAGTGGAAAGGGATTCCTAGCCATTCTACCAGTAGGGTTATCTCTTATATGAAGGCTCAGCGTATGGTCGAGAAGGGCTCTCTAGCTTATTTGGCTCCTATTCGCGATTCTAGTGCGGATGTTCTTTCTATGGATTCAGTCCCAGTTGTCCGTGAGTTTCCAGATGTATTTTCTATAGATTTATGGGGGATGCCACCCGATAGAGATATCGACTTCTGTATTGATTTGGCTCCGGACACCCATCCCATTTCTATTCCGCCATACCGTATGGTCCCACTGGAGTTGAAGGAATTAAAATAACAATTAAAAGAATTGCTTGATAAGGGCTTCGTTAGACCTAGTGTCTCGCCCTGGGGTGCGCCCGTGTTATTCGTGAAGAAGAAAGATGGGTCCATGAGAATATGTATAGATTATCGGCAGTTGAACAAGGTCACTATCAAGAACAAGTATCCGTTGCCAAGAATTAAGGACTTATTCGTTCAGCTTCAGGGTGCCAAGGTGTGTTCAAATATAGATTTGAGGTCTGGTTACCATCAGTTTAAGATTAGGGCATCCGATATCCCTAAGACAACTTTTCGGACTTGGTATGGGCATTATGAATTTCTAGTGATGTCATTTGGGCTAACAAATGCCCCAGCAACATTTATGAATTTGATGAACCAGGTATTTAAACCCTATTTGGATTCTTTTATGGTTGTATTCATTGATGATATCTTGATTTACTCCAGTAGTCGAGAGGAACATGAGCAACATCATCGAATTGTGCTTCAGACTTTGAAGAATAATCAGTTATATGCCAAATTTTCAAAATGCGAATTTTGGTCAGACTCAGTTGCCTTTTTGGGGCATGTAGTATCGGCTGAAGGCATAAAAATGGATCCTAAGGAGATTGAGGCAGTTCAGAATTGGCCTAGACCTACTTCAGCTACAAATATCCGGAGTTTTCTGGGTTTGGCAGGTTATTATCGCCGGTTTGTGGATGGCTTTTCATCCATAGTATCCCCAGTTACCAAATTGACCCAGAAGGATACCCCATTCACATGGTTAGACGAGTGTGAGTTGAGCTTTCAGAAGTTCAAGACTGCTTTGACTACGGCACCAATGTTGGTATTACCCACAAGTTCAGGATCTTACACGGTGTATTGTGATGCATCTCGCGTTGGGCTTGGTGTGTATTGATGCAAGATGGCAGGGTAATTGCATATGTGTCGCGGCAGTTGAAAGTTCACGAGAAGAATTATCCTGTTCATGATTTAGAATTGGCAACCATTGTTCATGCGCTGAAGTTTTGGAGGCATTACTTTTACGGTGTCTCGTGTGAGGTATTTACTGATCATCGTAACCTATAGTATCTGTTCAAACAAAAAGATCTCAATTTGAGGCAGAGAAGATGGTTGGAGCTGTTGAAAGACTATGATATCACCATTTTGTATCACCCTAGAAAGGCCAATGTGTTGGTCGATGCTTTGAGTAGAAAGGCTGTGAGTATGGGCAGCCTTGTGCATATTCCGGTTGGTGAGAGGCTGTTAGCTGCAGATGTTCAGACTTTGGCCAATCAGTTCGTGAGGTTAGATAATTCAAAGCCCAGTCGGGTTCTAGCTTGCACATTCGCTCGGTCTTCTTTATATGAGCGTATCAAAGAGCGACAATATGACGATCCTCATTTGCTTATCCTTAAGGACATGATGCGGCACAGTGGCTCCAAGAAGGTTGCTGTGGGGGAAGATGGAGTTCTGCGGATGCAGGGTCGTATTTGTGTGCCTAATGTAGATGGACTGCGTGAATTAATTCTGGAAGAGGCCCACAGTTCCCGGTATTCTATTCATCCAAGTGCCGCCAAAATGTATCAAGATATTCGGCAACATTATTGGTGGGGGATAATGAAGAAGGATATAGTTGCATATATAGCTCGGTGTTTAAATTGTCAGCAAGTCAAGTACAAGCATCAGAGACTTGGTGGTTTGCTTCAGAAGTTAGAAATTCCTGAGTGGAAGTGGGAGCGTATCACTATAGATTTTATTGTTGGGCTTCCTCGGACTCAGAGAAAGTTCGACGCAGTATGGGTCATTGTGGACAAGTTGACCAAGTCAGCACATTTCATTCCAGTAGCAGTTACCTATTCTTTAGAGCGGTTAGCGAAGATTTACATCCGCGAGATTGTATGCCTTCACGGTGTGCCCGTGTCTATCATTTCTGATCGAGGTACACAATTCACCTCGCACTTCTGGAGTGATGTACAATATGAGTTAGGTACACGGGTTGAGTTGAGTACATCTTTTCATCCTCAGACGGACAGACAGTCCGAGCGCACTATTCAGATATTGGAAGTTATGCTTCACGCTTGTGTTATAGACTTTGGAGGTTCTTGGGATCAGTTCTTGCCACTTGTGGAGTTTGCCTATAATAATAGCTACCAGTCGAGCATTCATATGGCTCTATTGAAGCATTATACATGAGGTGGTGCCGTTTGCTAGTTGGCTGGTTTGAACCGGGAGAGGCTCTATTGTTGGGTACCGATTTGGTACAAGATGCCTTGGATAAGGTTAAATTGATTCAGGAATGACTTCGCACGATGCAATCTAGACAGAAGAGTTATGCCGATCGGAAGGTTCGTGATGTTGCTTACATGGTAAGAGAGAAGGTACTACTCTGAGTTTCGCCTATGAAAGGTGTTATGATATTTGGGAAGAAGGGCAAGTTGAATCCTAGGTATATTGGACCTCTTGAAATACTTAAGAAGATTGGAGATGCGGCTTATGAACTTGCATTGCCGCCTAATATATCGGGTGTTCATCCAGTGTTTCATGTATTTATGCTCCGGAAGTATGTCAGGGATCCTTCTCATGTTTTGGATTTCAGCAAAGTGCAACTGGATGGTAATTTGACTTATGATTTGGACCCGGTGGCCATTTTAGACCGGCAGGTTCGAAAGTTGAGATAAAAGAACATAACTTCAGTGAAAGTACAGTGGAGAGGCCAGCCAGTCTATGAAGCTACTTGGGAGACTGAGCGGGAGATGCAGAACAAATATCCACACCTATCTGAGGCTCCAGGTATGATTCTAAACCCGTTCGAGGATGAACATTCGTTTAAGAGGGGGAGAATGTAACGACCCGGCTGGCCGTTTTGAGTATTACAGCCCTGTTCCCCTATTTACTGCTCAATTTGTGCTTTACAGTTGTTATATGACTTGCCCGGGTAATTGATTCAGGTCTGGTGAGATCTTGGAATGAATGGGAGCACTTAGTTCTAAAGTTTAAAACTTAAGTTGAAAAGGTTGGCTGGATGTCGACCTATATGTAAACAACCTTGGAATAAAGTTTTGATAATTTCAATAGCCCCGTATGGTGATTTTGGACTTAGGAGCCCGTTCGAAAAATTATTTGGAAGTCCGTAGTTAAATTAGGCATGAAATGATTAAAACAGAAATTTAAGTTTGGAAGTTTGAACGGGGAGTTGACTTTTTGATATCGGAGTTGGAATCCAGTTATGAAAATTTTCATAGCTCTGTTATGTCATTTATGACTTGTATGCAAAATTTGAGGTCAATCGGAATTGAATTGATAGGTTTCGGCATCGAAGGTAGAAGTTAGAATTCGTTAGTTTTCGTTAAGCTTGAATTGGGGTGTGATTTGTGATTTTAGCATTGTTTGATGTGATTGGAGGTTTTAACTAAGTTTTGTTTTAGGACGTGTTAGTATATTTGGTTGAGGTACCGGGGGCCTCGGGTGAGTTTCGGATGGTTAACGGATAAAAAATTTGGACTTAGAAAAATCTGAAAATTTTGCTTTTGGTGTAACCGTACCTGCGAAGCTTTGATCGCAGGTGCACAGGGACCATCACAGAAGCAGAAGGGTCAGTTTAGATGCGCCGTAGAAGTGGACGGCTTCTTCGCAGAAGCGTGTCCGCAGAAGCGAAAGGGGAGCAGAAGCGGATGCCAAAACCGCATAAGTGGTTGCGCAAAAGCGGTTAAAATAATGCAGATGCGGAACCCCTGACAGTATACATTTCGAAGGGGTTCCGAGTTTTGCCATTTTTGGACTTTCAAGCACGGTTTTAGGGTGATTTTCAGAGGGAATTTACGGGAAAACTTGAGGTTAGTCACTTGTGATCATTTCTACTCCATAATATTGAATTAGTATCGAATAATCCGACTAGATTACGTTTTTTGAGGTGTAAATCGGGAATTTGGACCTAGGAATTTAGAAATAAGATTTGATGATTTGGAGGTCGAGTTGATGTCGGAATTTGTTAAAATTTATATGGTTAGACTCGTGGTCGAATGGGCGTTCATATTTTGTAACTTTTGTCGGGTTTCGAGATATGGGCCCCACCCCACGGGCAATTTTTGAGTTAAATTTCGAATTATGTTAGAAAATTAGTATTTTCATATGGAATTAATTCCAATAAATTGTATTGACTGAATCAAATTAATTATGACTAGATTCGAGGCTTTCAGAGACCAATTCGCGAGGCAAGGGCATAGTGGAGTAAGAAATTAGACGGTTTGAGGTAAGTAACACTTCTAAACTTGGTTCTGAGGGTATGAATCCCCGAATTTGGTATTATATAAATTGTTTGGAGGTGACACACACGATAGGTGATGAGCGTGTGGACGTGCACCATAGAAATTGTGACTTAAATAAATTCTGTGAAGTTGTAAAATTAAAGAATCATGTTATTACCCGAATATTCTCCACATGTTAGGAAATTGAGCTGAAACTCGTATTAAAGATCATGATTAGGCTACGTGGCGATATTTTTGGGACCCACAGGGTCGTATTGATGTTGAATTTAATTGTTTTTAAAATGTATATTTCATACTCAGTCATGTTCATCCATTGTGAGGATATTTATGGGATCGGGGCTGCCCGCCTGCAGCAGGCCATATTGGCTTTATATTATTATTATTATTATTATTATTATTATTATTATTATTATTATTATTATTATTATTATTATTATTATTATTATTATTATATAGAACGGGGCTGCCCGCCTACACCAGGCCATATCAACTGTATATCACGTTTGGGCTGAAGGAGCCTCTCCGGAGTCTGCACACCCCATAGTGAGCGTAGATGATTTATATACGGGATGGACTTACCAGTGCATGAACTTGCCTTACTTATTTATATTTGTAATAAATTTTCCCTGGACATGGATCTTGTCTGAATCATTTACATTTGGGGATAAATTACCCTAGGGCTGGTTTGGCATTATACGGTACTGAGTGACTAACTGTCAGTAGATTCCTATATATATATATATACGGGATGGAATATCCCTAGGCTGGATTGGCCATAAACAGTACCGAGTGACCGAGTGATTAGTGATCGTGAGTACACGAGGTTTTCCACTAAGATGTCATATTTTTCATATAATGAAGTATTGATATATCTTACTTGTACTGAGTTTAATTGTCGAACTTGAAATCATGCCTACATTTCTGTACCGTTATTTCTACGCTGGACTGTACCTGTGGAGCTCGTTACTTCTTTCAGCCCAGAGGTTAGTCTTGTTACTTATTGAGTTGGTTGTACTCATACTATACTCTGCACCTCGTGTGCAGATCCAGGTGCTTTCGGACACAGCGACTGTTAGATTTCAGAGTGCTATCAATCGGAGACTAGCAAGGTAGCTGCCTGGCGTCCGCTGACCTTGACTCTCTTTCTTTCAGTTATTGTACTGTTCTATATTTTTAGACAGTGTTTTCATCAGTGAGACTTTGTATTCATTTAGATTCTTATGTACTCAGTGATACCGGATTTTGGGAGTGTATTTTTTTATCAGTATGTGTCGGATTTTTCTATTAAATTTATATATTATGTTTTCAAACTTAAAAGAAATTGTGGCTTATTGAGGTTGTCGGCTTGCCTAGTATTGAGATAGGCGCCATCACGACATGCGAATTTTGGGTCATGACATTAATCCATATAAAGCTTTCTTCAACCGCAATACTTTATCTTCATAGTTTTTGACCATGAAGCCCAATGGTTGTTCAACGTAGGCTTCTTCTTCAAGATAGCCATTCAAGAAGGCTGACTTGACGTCTAGTTGATTGATCTTCCGCTTAATTTGTACCGCCAAAGAGATCAGCACATGAATCGTCTCCATGCGGGCAACAGGTGCATAGACTTTTTCATAGTCAATGCCTTGCCTTTGCTTGTATCCTTTAGCCACAAGTCGTGCCTTGTATCTCTCTACATCTCTATCAGCATTCTTCTTTGTCTTGTATACCCATTTTACTCCAATTACGCGATGACCCTTGAGAAGAGTTGTTAACTCCCAAGTGTTGTTCTTCTCTATTGACTCGATCGCCTTCCCCATAGCTTGTCTCTACCTTTTGTCTGTAACAGATTCATCAAAGTTCATTGGTTCACTATCAGCAAAGAGACAATACAAAAAATCAAAATTAGTAACTTCTTCCGTGCCATCATAGAGCTCTTGAATGCTTCTTGTCCTTTGTGGTTGCTCGTTTGAACTTTGTTGAGAAGAAGGATATGCAACATTGGTTGGAGAAGGAGGTGGAGTTGTATCCTGCACAAGTTCCACGTGTCTCTGGTTTTGTTTTATTGCCAAAGTATGGAAGAAAATCATATGTAGTTTCTTTCTGAGCTTCCTAATTCCATGCCAATTCTTCATCAAATTCAACATCACGACTCACCACCATCTTGCCGCTACTTGGGTTGTATAGCTTGTAGCCTTTTGAACTCATATCAAAGCTAACAAACACATGCTTGGCACTTCCATAGTCAAGCTTCGCTCTCCCTTGATGTGGCACATGAGCATAGGCTATGCTCCCAAAGATTCTCAAGTACTTGACACTTGTCTTTATTCCACTCCATTCTTCTTGAGGGGTGTGATCTCTAACATTCCTTGTTGGAGACCTGTTATTCAAATAATCTGCACAAGATACAACTTCTGCCCAAAATTTCTTGGGCATACTTTTAGCTTTTAACATACATCTAGCCATATAAAGAATCGTTCGATTCTTTCTCTCTGCAACTCCATTTTGTTGAGGTAAATAAGGTATCGTTAGAGGACGACAAATTCCATTAGACTGACAGAAGTCACTGAATTCTTTTGAAGTGAATTCGCCTCCTCTATCGGATCTTAAAACTTTTATTCATAGCCACTTTCTTTCTCCACAAGTACTTTGAAAATTTAAAAGCAACAAAAGCTTCAGATTTTTGGTTCAAGAAATAAACCCAAGTCTTTCTACTAAAGTCATCAATGAAAAGTCGAAAGTATTTACTTTTACCAAAGGAAGGTGGATTGATTGGTCCACATACATCAGTGTGAACAAGCTGAAGCAGTTTAGTTGATCTTGACATGGCCTCCTTTGGAAAACTCCTCTTTGCATGTTTTCCAAGAAGACAAGATTCGCACAATTGATTGGGATGGTTGATTGATGGTATTTCATGCACCATGTTCTTTTCTCCCATTGATTTGAGTGTTTAAAAATTCAAGTGCCCAAATCGCATGTGCCAACACTATGATTCATCTTGCACATTAACCTTCAAACACTTTGCATCAATTATTTTATAATTTAGAGAAAATAATCTATTTTTTGCCATATGCACTTTAGCAATTAGAATTCCACCTGAATCTCTAAGCCAAAGATGCATATTTTTCATGTGGATGCCATATTCCTTTTCAAGAAGTTGGCCCAAACTCAAAATATTACTTTTTAATTTTGGCACATAATAAACATCTAGAATTAGCTTGTGACTACCATTTTTATAGGAGATCAGAATCGTACCTATCCCTTCTATTTGAATCTTTGAGATATCTCCAAAGGACACATTACCTCTCACCATTTTATTGATCTTCACAAACTTCTCTTTGCGTCTACATGTATGGTTGCTTGCTCCATTGTCCAAATACCACGGCCTGCAATCATCTATGTCTTCTTCATTGAGTGACATCAACAACGTTGACTCATATTCTTCTTTATTGTCGTCAACAAGGTTAGCTTTTTCTTCAATATTGCTACGACATTCCCAAGAGTAATGTCCAAATTTATGATAATTATAACACTCAATTTTTTATTTCTCATACCTTTGTCCATTATTTTCTTGGTAGTAGCCACGTCCCCTTCCTCCCCTTTGTCTACGACCACGACCTCTGAATGTTTGGTGGATTTTAACTTTATTGTTGAAGTTGTTACCATTACTTCTTCCTCTTCCATGACCGCCACGGCCTCGTCCGTTTCCTTGATAGCTCTTTTCACCTCCATAATCCTTAAAGGATGCCTGAGTTTTAAGAAGTTGCTCCAGTGGCACTTCTTGACTTCTTTTGATCTTTTCTTCCTGGGCCTGTAAAGACCCCCCCAATTGCTCTACCAGCATAGAGTTTAAATCTTTAGACTCCTCAATAGCACACATTATAAAATCAAATTTAGGTGTTAAAGTATGAAAGATCTTTTCTACCACACAAACATCTTTTATGTCCTCCCCGTATTTTCTTAATTTATTTACAACAACCTTCACTTTTGAATAATAATCCGAAATGCATTCGGATTCTGTCATTTTTAAAACTTCAAAGTCAGCCCTTAGAGTTTGAAGTTTTACCTTTCTTACCTTGTCAACTCCTTGAAGAGAATTTTGTAAAATCTCCCAAGCTTCCTTTGAGGTGGTAGCATCTGCCACCTTCTCAAACATGGCATCATCCAAACATTGGTGGATGAGCGTGAAGGCTTGTTGATCCTTCTTTTTTGTCTTTGCCAAGACATCTTTTTCAGTTTGAGGCAGAGCTTCCTTATTATCGGGTTTTGCATACCCTCTATCTACGATTTCTCACACATCCTGGGAGCTAAGAATGGCTTTCATACGTAGATACCATTTCTCATAATTATCTTTTGTGAGACGGGTACACTGAAAAGACAACGTACCATTATTTGCCATGGCTCTGATACCACGTTTTTAGGAAAAATAATAATCTCGCCCAGAAATAATATCCATGAAAAATAATAATAATAATAACAAAAGAGAGTAACAATGATATTAACTCTTTTAACGAGGTAAATACAATACCCGAGCGGAGCAATATTACTACTATAATATTACAAATTAGTAGTGTCAAGAGACTATTACAATTTTGAAAGAAATAATACTCTTTATTTAAAATACCTCACTACAATATTACTGACACTCACTATTTATCTCACAGACTAGAATATGTGGATTACTCTATCTAACTTCTATTGCTTCTCTTTGTTTTGATGTGATTTCAAATGAGGAGAAGCTCATCTATTTATAGCAAGAAATCCTTGGCCTATACTGGATATGATGTTATGACAAATGTCATGAAAACTTGGTCCACAAATTTGTTATAGTGAATATGATGTCATGGCAAATGTCATGAAAACTAGGTCCACAAATTTATTATAGTGGATATGATGTCACGGCAAATGTCATGAAACTTGCCCCATACTTGAAAAGAAGACAAATTAATGGCCATATTACACATGAGATGGACCCATCATAATTTCCTCTGAAGTTCATGAAATATTCTTGAAATTTGTTGAAACTTTAGATGCGTAAATTTCGAGTTTCAGAATATTTTCCTGGAGTTTCAAATTATTTCAGTTTCAAACTTTAGAATACTTAATCTGGATATTTTACTTTGCAGCAAATCGAACTCTAAGGAAATTTACTCAAGTTTGTGTGGCTATTTTTCAACTGCTTCGTGCACTTTTTCAAGCTGTGGCTATTTTCAATTACTTTGCAAATTTTTAAGCTGTGACTATTTGTCAACTACTCTGAGAAAAACTATCCTTTATAGCCCATTAAAATTTTAATAGCCCATATTTTTACCCATTGACACAAAATGACTCTCCGGCCCAAACATATTACATCTAATAGTCCAAAATATCTATTTTATTATTTTTTATATAGTGACAGTCTATTTTGTATAGTTGTTGTATAGTGACAGTCTATTTTGTATAGTTGTTGTATAGTGACAGTCTATTTTATATATTGACTATAGATAGTAAGACTCCGACTTGAGCTCATATCAAATAATTTGTTCGATACCTATTTGGACTCAAGAAAGTCAAATTGGACAAAATCACTCTGACCAAGAAGTATTGAGTGGGTAAGTAGAGTTGAGAACTATAGTATATCCCAATCAATAAAATAAGTATTAACGTATTCAACCCATTAGGCGTAAACCTATGTTATGGTCACACTCCTATGCTTTTTAACTATTTGAAACAAATACCAAAAACAATCATTCGCTTCTAGATTCTTATCTTATCTTACAATTGTTAGAGTAAAAGTAGAATTAAAGATCAAAACCTTTTGTGAAAGTGCAAATTTAGTTAATCCTTTCGCTCTCGTCAAGTGTATACTCCTAACACCTATTGTAACTCCCTGTGGAAATCGACCCCGATTCTTGTTGGGTACTATTCTTCCAAAGACCGTTTGCACTCACTGTTGAGTATGGATTGGACGTAGATCAATACTCACTCACTCAATTGAAAATATGTCTTATGTGAATGGCTTGAAATACAACCTGCTGAATATCTCTCAAATCTACGACAAAGGAAACAAAGTGGAGTTATAATCAAAGTCTTGCACCGTCACCAGTCTTATAACTAATGAAGTAGTTCTGGTGGCAAAACGATTTAAAAATATCTATGTTGCAGACTTTGAGTCTCTGAACAATGATGATCTTGCATGTTTGAGTGTTATTGATGATGATGCTCAACTGTGGCACAGAAGATTGGGACATGCAAGCTTCACTCTATTAAACAAGCTAATCAAGAAGGACCCGGTTCGTGGGTTGCCAAAGTCAAAGTTCAAAGATCATAAGATGTGTGATGCATGTGTGAAAACGAAGCGAGTCAGGTCCTCGTTCAAGCCAAAGAAGGAAGTGAGTACCTCAAAGCCACTAGATCTTCTCCATATGGATCTGTGTGGAACTGTGAGGATGCCCAGCAGAGGAGGAAAGAAGTACATCTCCGTTATTGTTGATGACTATTCCAGATTCACATGGACCTTATTTTTCATAACCAAAGATGAAATCTTTCTAGTCTTTGCTGCGTTTGTGAATCATATTCAAGTGAATATGAGCCATAATGTTGTGAGAATAAGATCTGATCATGACACCGAGTTTGACAGTGTAAAATTTGATGCATTCTATGCTGAAAATTGTATAAGTCATACTTTTTCGGTTCCTAGAATACCTTAACAAAAAATATTGTGAAGAGGAAAAATAGGACTCTTGAATATATGGTAAGGACGATGCTAATTGACAATGGTGTACCAAAGAGATTTTGGGCTGAAGTAGTGAACATTGCTTGTTATCTGATAAACAGGTGCATGATCAGGTCCCTCCTCAACAAGACCCCGTATGAATTGCTAAATGGGATAAAATCAAAGCTAACTTACCTGAGAGCATTTGGATGAAATGTTTTGTTCTCAATAATGGTAAGGAAGCATTGGGAAAATTTGATGTTAAAAGTGATGAAGAAATATTTCTTGGCTATTCTTCACAAAGTAAAGCATACAAGGTATACAACAAAAGAACTCAATGTGTAGAGAAAAGTGTACATGTAATCTTTGATGAATCACACCACTCAAGTGGGAAGGTTCACATAATGAGAATGATCAAGATGGAGATTATTCAAAGGTCCCTGGAGAGGTCATTGATATGGCAAACTAGAAGGCAAATCTGATGAGTTAGGTCAAGGAGTCTAGTGAACGAGGGAATGGGGACTGGAATGGGGACCTGGTGCCTCAAGGTGACACGACACCAGTTAGTACTACATGGGAGCCAACAGAGGAACATGTTCTCTCTGCCCAAGAGGAGTTCTCTGGTCCTACTTGGGATGAAACCACATGCTCTACTAAACAGCCATTGGACAATACTGACCCTACCCCCTTCCCCTCACCTTGATACAACCCCTTTAGATATTGTATATCCTGAAATAAAGTCTATGTCAAAAGAAGAAGGAGATGAAGTGTGGAGGACTATGATAATGTGTTTATAGCCCAATTTATCGCTACTAGGAGTTGTAGGACAGCTACTCAAATATCTATTCTTAAAATACCCACCACTAGGATCTAAAAAAAAGTTGCCCTTGACAATGCTTTAAAGGAAAATAAAGAGAAAAAGAAGAGAAGAAGACTGGTGCAAAGTAGATCAATTGATGAGGAGTATCCGCCTCCGGCAAATGTTGTGAAAGTTGAGAATAAAGAGGTGAACGAGGAACTTGCTTCCCTTGTCCGTAAATCCTCTAAGAAGATTGTGTCTGTGAAACGGAAGAAGGTATCATCTATAAAGGTTGTAGAAACTGGTGGTGAAGAAAGTGTTGAGAAGAAGGAGTTTGGTGAGAAGGAGAAGTCTATTGGGAAGGACAAGGGTGTTGAAAAAAAAAAGATGTCTCTCAAGAGAAAGCCAAGCGACAGTGAGGAACCTGGTTTCTCAAAGAGGGCTGGAGTTGATGTGTCTGAGATTGAAAGAAAAGCAAAGATGAAGAAACAAAAAAAGTCATGTGGGACAGAGTCTTTAATACTGACATTCTTGACAAGTCAGGCATGAGGCAATTGGTTGAAATCTGCGAATTCCAAAAGTGGACTCATCTCTTTACTGTTCAGAGTCCAAAATTTTATAAGGAGGAAGTTGGCAGTTTCTATGATGATCTGTTCACTGTGGAAGGTAACACCATCTACTTGAAGGTCAATGGGGTGGACTTTGTGATTGATGAGGCTGTGCTCGGAGATATTCTTGAGGTACCTCCTGAGGGGCTCTCAACAGTTTATGGGACTTGTTCCCCAAATTTTAGGAAGCTTATTCTAAAGCCTCAAGTTGTTCAGCAAGGGGAACGAGTGCACAAGAAGGCACTACTTCCAGAATACCAACTCCTATTTGAGTTGGTGAATAAGGTCCTTCTACCACGAGCTGAAATACGATCCATTGCATCTATAGCGGACCTGATTCTTTTGGAGGCATTGGACCGGTACACTGCCATCAATCTACCTAGGATTCTGATTGAACGTATGAAGAAGGTGACAGACTTCAAGGATAGAAACCATGGGTTGCCGTATGGGTTCCTACTCACAAAAGTCTTTGAATGTTTTAAAGTCTCTTTGAGGAGAGCAGTTGTGGGAACTTGTAAGAAAATATTCTCAATAAACATCTTTGAGAAATGTGAGTGTATTGATAAAAAGGGGAGAGTTTGCAGCAGTTCTACAATCTCTCAACTAATCGATGCTCAGAGTGCTGCTAATGAGGAGATCAGGAGGCTGAAGACCCAGAATACCATTCTTGAGAATAAGCTCAATCAAGCCAGCACAGAACCTGGTTCTAATAGTGCTCAGGGTACAGAAGTTTCCCACTTGACGAATGAGACAAAGCTGAAAAAACAGGTGGAGAACCTAAAAGAGCAGTTGATCAATGAATAGAGGGTTGCTAATGCTCGTGTGGATGGTCTCCTCAAGGCTCTTGCTCTTTCGTCCTTCCCTTCCTTTTCCAGTACCCCCTAAATTGTCCCCTTATCAGTGTCTCGTTTGTCAGTCCCCGCCAAAGTTTAAAATGTTTTTTTTGTTGTCTGTTCCCTATGGTTTTGATACTCTAGTAATGTTTATTTTGTGAATGTTTTGTAATGATGGTACTGTGACTTGTTTTTCTTCTTCTTAATTTAATGAGCATCTTAGTCCTTTTTCTGATGCATGTTATACTCTTGTATCCTGTTTTTAGCTTTGATGTGTGCACACAAGTGGCATGAGTTAACTTTGTTGGACTTCTTTTTGTGTTTACTTATATAATTCTTTTTATGACGCCAAAAAGAGNGGACATGTTTTCAAGGAGAATATGGCTATTCTATAGGGAGGGACAATATGGAGATCTGGTTCTCAGTGGGAATATCAATTCTAAGTTTGTCATCATCAAAAACGAGGAAATTGATAAGTTATGTATCTTTTTGTTTTGATGATTTAACAAACTTCACATGAGAACTAGATAGGTAAACTGATAGAACTAGCCTCTCTGCGCTCACAACAACAAGTCAAATGTTTGGCACAAGTTCTAATGAAATCAGTTAAGGGAACAATAGAGGGAATTGATACAAATCAGCTCCTCCGGTCACATTACAAGTCAACTCTTACAGTTGTTAAAGCTACGTGTCTAGTGCACTGTTGAAGCATGTTATGTATCAAACACTCCCTTGCATCATATTTGATTACCTCACTTATATATTACCAACATGAGGCAAGGGATTTCACACACTTGCAAACCTTAAAACATATTTACTCTCAAGTGTGCAGCTTCCTTTATTCCATCAAAAGCATTGAAGAACAAAACAGCAACATAACAAAGGATCAGATTCCAGCATTGAATACATCGTATGTCCTTAGTATTGTTGTGTCTTTGTTTATGTTATTCACTTGTAACTCATACTCAGCTTATTTAGAAGCATCTCGTAGGACACTTTGTAAACCATAAACCTTGTGTTAATTGTGTTGACTAGAGTTAGTCAACGTGGTTAGCTTTGTAATAGAGTTATTACAAAGAGACTTGCAATATAATTATTATAAGTAGGTGAGGAATTAAGAGTTTAATTCCTAGGTTACAATAGGTTGTAATCTAAAGTTGCTCAGTTAGTGAAGTTGAAATCATACGAGTGTAGGTTGTGGTTTTTAACCTCGTGAGCTGGAGTTTTTCACGTAAATATTATTGTGTTATTTACTTATTGTTGTGTGTTCTGTGAAAACTGATAGAGAATCAGCTTCCCTATACAGTTTGATGGACTCTTAGTTTACATCACTTCCTACCATAACAAATAGTAACAAATAAAAATTGCTAACCTTAGTGCCAAAACACATTCGGACCAAATAAGCTAGCTTAATAAAAGGCAAATATGAGATAGTTTTGTCCATCAATAAAATTGGATTGATGAGAANAATGGGGACCTGGTGCCTCAAGGTGACACGACACCAGTTAGTACTACATGGGAGCCAACAGAGGGACATGTTCTCTCTGCCCAAGAGGAGTTCTCTGGTCCTACTTGGGATGAAACCACATGCTCTACTAAACAGCAATTGGACAATACTAACCCTACCCCCTTCCTCTCACCTTGATGCAACCCCTTTAGATATTGTATATCCTGAAATAAAGTCTGTGTCAAAAGAAGACGGAGATGAAGTGTGTAGGACTATGATAATATGTTTATAGCCCAATTTATCGCTACTAGGAGTTGTAGGACAGCTACTCAAATGCCGATTCTTAAAATACCCACCACTAGGATCTAAAACAAAAGTTGCCCTTGACAATGCTTTAAAGGAAAATAAAGAGAAAAAGAAGAGAAGAAGACTGGTGCAAAGTAGATCAATTGATGAGGAGTATCCGCCTCCGGCAAATGTTGTGGAAGTTGAGAATAAAGAGGTGAATGAGGAACTTGCTTCCCTTGTCCGTAAATCCTCTAAGAAGATTGTGTCTGTGAAACGGAAGAAGGTATTATCTATAAAGGTTGTAGAAACTGGCGGTGAAGAAAGTGTTGAGAAGAAGGAGTTTGGTGAGAAGGAGAAGTCTATTGGGAAGGACAAGGGTGTTGAAAAAAAAAGATGTCTCTCAAGAGAAAGCCAAGCGACAGTGAGGAACCTGGTTTCTCAAAGAGGGCTGGAGTTGATGTGTCTGAGATTGAAAGGAAAGCAAAGATGAAGAAACAAAAAGAGTCATGTGGGACAGAGTCTTTAATACTGACATTCTTGACAAGTCAGGCATGAGGCAATTGGTTGAAATCTGTGAATTCCAAAAGTGGACTCATCTCTATATATTTTTTGTACAATGACAGTCTATTTAGTAAATATTTTGTATATATTTTATATAGTGATAGTCTATTGTATATAAATTGTATAGTGACAGTCTATTTAGTATATTTTTATATAGTGACAGTCTATTTTGTATATATTTTATATAGTGACGGTCTATTTAGTATATGTTTTGTATAATGACACTCAATTTTTGTATATATTTTATATAGTGACGGTCTATTTAGTATATGTTTTGTATAATGACACTCAATTTTTGTATATATTTTGTATAGTGATAATCTATTGTATATAAATTATATAGTGACAGTCTATTTTATATAATTTTTGTTTAGTGACAATTTATTTTATATAATTTTTGTATAGTGACAATCTATTTTGTATATATTTTGTAATATACTAATATTCAAATCTATTTTCACCGAAAGAAATACATAACTATCCATGTAAATATATACTAATGGTGGCCCTGAAATTATGATTCCCATCCAAATCAACTAATGACATATATGTAGAAATTTATTTGGTGAAAACCAAAGGATTTCCCTAGCAAAGAAAATTAGACCAGAAAAAAATGAGGCAATAACAGAGAGCTTGAGATTTTTATTCAAAGGGTGGTTGCCCCTCTTTGTTTAGCCAATAATTTTCCTTTTCCACTTTTAAAACAAAATCAACAGCCCTTGAATTCCTGGAAATACGTACTACTATACAGGCATTTCTTCAGCATCAATCAACAACAACAACCAGATCTCTCTTTCTTTGTCTCTGTTTTTGTGATTTTAGTTCCTCTTTTTTGGTACATAACAATTGAGGCGCTGATGATATTTTATCCGAATTCTGGGCTAACTGGATCGGGCATAGAAAAGATCCGACCCGTATCTTGGCCTGGCAAATCACCGGACGACCGACGATTCAAAGTTTTTACTTTACATGCAATCGGTGATTTTGCAGCCATGGCGTGCTCGCCTCTTTTTTCCGCGATCTGTCTTTGAAGATCTGACGTTTGAGCTAGCTGCTAGAATTACATTTGGGCTATAAAATGTATATTATAATTTTAGACTACCGAGTATTATAAGTTTGGTCCGAATGGCTGTAAACGAATTTGCTCAACTACTTTCGAGACGTTGTCCATATTCTAATTGACAGCCCTAAAAGTGGCTACCTGATATATTTTTGCTTCCCCCTTCTTTGTTTTTTGATTTTTAATGTGCTCATTCTTAGCTCTTTGCGTTATTTGTATCTCTAATGCATATATTACTTTCTAATTTGCACCCTATTTTTCAATCTTCCAGAACTCGTCAACATCAAAATCCTTCTGAAAATTTGTTGATTACAACTCAGAGTTACGTAATTGTGTGGCCTTCATTTCACAAGCCACAATACGCCCCGAAGGAAAATATTGTATTATAAATCTCTCTGCATCATATCTACCTCTTCACAATAGAAAATATGTAGTAGCACCCTTATTTATAATACTACAAAACCAAATTTGACTAAAATCTAGAAAATATATTCCTACATTTTGGTTGTGAATCTTAATTAGACATAAATTAAATAAACTAGTAAATACCAAATCCTAGATGACGTAGGAATACTTATTAATCTTGGTTTAATTTCCAACAGCCTCCCTTACACAAAGATATTCAAACTTGAACATGTCATGAGTAACATCAAGCCTTGTAGAAGTCAAGTACCTTAGACTCTCCACCAATTTCCTAAAATATGTTGCATTAACAAAGTCGCGAGTATCATCTTTAGTTAACATCAATTTCTCTTCAATATTGGCCATATATGATTTGTCTTTAACCATGGTAAATCCCTTCAAAATATCATCAACATATTTTTTCTTCACTTTGAAACCATCTACTTCTCGAGTTGCCTTGTAGTTGGACTTGTACACCCATTCAACTCCAATTAAATATTCTACAAGGTGTAGAGTAATGCCATCAATAAATATTTTGTCATGTTTCTTGAAATATGCAATCTTGAACAATAGCACAAAATTGATTGCATCTTCAATATCTATAATCATATGTTGTTGTGGTTTTGAATCCCTAGTTATTTCTGCCTTAATCTTGGATTGATCAATAAAACTTTCTCTCGATGAACCATCTTGTTTCTTTGATTACTAGGTTCATCTTCAATACTATCAAATAATTTTTCTGGTGAAACACCAACCTCTTTTGGATGGGCATCTCTTACAACCAAATCATCCTTTTTCACAATCACAGAAATTTTTGGTAAATCAATTTGATTTTTATTTGGTTTCTCTCCGCTTTCAATGGAATCTCTATTATAACAAAAATTACAAGTACCTTCTCTTATTTTCTCCTCTATTTCTCAATTTTGACCTTCTTGATTTATTTCTGCCAGATCTGGTCTGTCTTATTTTTCGTTTGGTTAATCATCCTTTTCTTGCGATGCCTCCTCCAATGTCTCATCTTTTTGTTGATTCATTAATATCTCGTATGTCATCAATTCACCTTTTAACTCATCAAGTCTGAGCGTGCTAAGATCTTTGGTAGCCTCAAAAATAACTTTCTTATTGTGAAACTTTAAACTTAGAGATTGCAATATTTTTTTTAACAACTTTAACTTCTTCCAATACTTCTCCATTGGTCCTTAGACCATTGACTATTTCTTCAAGTCTTGTAAAGAATTCTTTGATAAACTCTGTTGGTCTCATACGAGCAAACTCAGATTGACTCCTAAACTCTTGTAGTTTCTTCTTCTTTATATATATCAGTAACTTTTCGATATGATTTCACCAAAATTGTCCAAGCCTCCCTTTTTGACTTTGCATGCAAATATTGTTTTTAGATACATGCAATTCGACCTTAATGGTGAGATAGNATTGACTATTTCTTCAAGTCTTGTAAAGAATTCTTTGATAAACTTTGTTGGTCTCATACGAGCAAACTCAAATTGACTCCTAAACTCTTGTAGTTTCTTCTTCTTTATATATATCAGTAACTTTTCGATATGATTTTACCAAAATTATTCAAGCCTCCCTTTTTGACTTTGCATGCAAATATTTTTTTTAGATACATGTAATTCGACCTTAATGGTGAGATAATAGCGTGCCTTATAATCTAAATGTCTTTTCTTCTCCAATTGCGTAGCTGCATCACCCGTCAACGTTGTGCCTTCTAGGAGTTACTCAAATCCTTCATCAATAATGGACCATAATTCAATATCCTTAAAAAGAAATTTCATCTGTTGATACCAAGTTTCAAAATTACTTTTGCTATCAAACACAAAAACGGGACAATTAGGTAATAAGGTATCCATATTATTTTTGGATCTTCTACCGGCTCTGAAAGAATCTCACACAGACTCTGATACCAATTTGAAGGATTGAAATACCCCAAGAATAATTTAGGCACAAGCAAAAAATTCAACAAAGACTATATAGAAGGAATTTATTAAACTAGGGAGAGAACGTGGTATGAGGCTTTTTCACAACTCATAAACTCTTGAATCTCTCTACATCATAGCTACCTCTCCACAATAAAAAATATGTAGTAGCACCCCTATTTATAATATTACAAAATCAGATTTGACTAGAATCTAGCAAACCTATTCCTACATAATTTTGGTTGTGAATCCTAATTAGACATAAACTAAATAAACTAGTAAATACCAAATCCTAGACGACGTAGGAATACTAATTAATCTTGATTTAATTTCCAACACACCCTGATGTAGCCATATAGGAACCCTAAGTCTTTTTCGGAATAGTTGTTCACAGATAAATGAGATAAAGTGAGATGATGCATATTCATATGAGAAATCTGTGGTGACTCGTCCTTGCACCAAATATCAAAAGGATAAGATGTAAATTAACAATATGACTATATATTCATCAACTCAAAAGCTTGTTATGTATGCTTCCCTGTATTATTAGTATTAGATAGTGGTAATGATACAGCAGAAAATGGGATAAGATTTTGCTTGTCCCGTAAACCATGCCTTTACTGAAAAGCTAAAGCTAAATACATCACTCAAAAGTTTGAACTAAAAAAGAGTCCACGTTGAACGCACATTTGCACTTTAATTCCCCGACCAATTCTTTTTAAGAACAGAAGCCAAATAAAAAATATTACAGTATAGTTTAAGAAAAAAAAATAAAACTATGATTTAAAATAGCACATAGACATTTATGTAACTATATATCATCTCAATAGCAGTAAAATGAGAAGTTTAAAGTGAAATGATTTTTAAAATATAAGTATTTTTTTAAAACAAACTAATAAAAAAATTATATCACATAAATTGAGATAGAGCTGAGTGGCGAGAATGGCCGGACCCTTACCTGTATACTCACGTACTAGTAACCATAACAGTCAATAAACATGAAGGAAAGAGACCTATGAGCTTATCTCCATAAAATCGTGATAGTGAGTGAAAAGACGCATTACTTTATAAAGAAAATAGAGGATGTTACAGATATATGTGCCATGGATTAATAATATTCAAGATATTTGAACATAAAGGAAGGTTATTGCATTTTATCTGGTTTTATAAAAACATCTTAAGATTTATGGAACTTGGAAGGTATAGTACGTATGTTGGGGTTTTTGGAGGATTTCAAAAATATAAAGCGCAGATGCATTTGATCATTGCGGCCATTATATTTACTTTCTTATTTTTCTCAAATTATAAAATGTTGTACTTATCCACGTTTTTAGTTGCGCAAAAATGTGTGTTTTTCATTCTCATGTTGGGAGGCGCTAGCATATTGGCTAAGAATTTTGTAATTTATAGGACTATTCTTGTGAGAAACTATCATCTATGTTCAATTATAATTAACACCTTATTATAAAAATTGGCCGATTTATAAAATACTATAAATATTAGCCAATTAGTTATTTGTAGCCAAAAAAGGTCAAATTTTTGCTTTCTTTTGAGTAGGTGTTATTACAATAGATTGAGTACATCTTAGGAGCTTAATCTCAGTTTTAGGATGATTTGGTGAAGTTTTGAGGTGGTTTGAATTAAAAATTCGAAGTAGAAGATGAACATTAAAAATATGATATGTGTATCTCAATGTGTATCATTTGTGTATCATATATGTATCATATTTGTATCAAATATGTATCACATGCATACCTGTGTGTGAGATACATGCGTGATCCATGTGTCGCACAAGAATTTTTTGAACTCGATTTTAACTACGAAGTTTGATACCAAATCAGTCCAAATCACCTCCAATCTTCCTCAAATTTTGTATGTTGACTCGTCTACAGTCAGATCTCTCTATAACAACATCCATATATAACAGTCATTCACTATAAAAGCCAAGTTTAATTTTCTCGAAACCGATCTTTTATGTTATGTTATAATATATGTCCTCTATAACAACACTTCACTATAGCATCCAAAAAATATCGGAACAAACGCTGCTATTATAGAGAGGTTTGACTGTATATGTTTCAATGAATTTCAACCATACCCATTGAAAAATGTCCTTTTTTGCTTAGATTTTGGAATCTTGTGTGTGTGTGTGTGTGTGTGTGTGTGTATATATATATATATATATTTTATTCTATCACCTTATTTGCTACCTCATACATGAAATTTCTTTCCGACTTGCATCTAATGTTGCTAATCAGGCTTAAAAATATGGAAGAAGATTTTTGTGTGTGATTCTTGGAGAGAAAGAACCTTATTTATTTGGATTTTCAATTTTATATGTGCTTGACTAGTTTTGGTAAGTGTATAATTAATGGCTAGAGGTTGATAAGTTGAGACTTATTTAAGATATTTCTGTAAGATTCTCTATTTTTATTTCTATAACATCTATATCAATAAAAAAAATAATGAACTAAAATATTGATTAAAGGAAGCATTAGCAATTCTTTACCTATGAAATGTGTAATTTCAATTTGGTTTGCATACTACTACCGTATGCTGTTTGGATGGTTGTTACCTATTGTATTGTTATTATAATTACAATGTTTGTTTGATTGTTACTTTAATTTTATTGTATATTGTTAAATCCATTGATACGTAAAAACGAAAAGTATCATATTATGTAACGACAGATTTAGTATGTCGGTGTTATCTTGCTTTTTTCTCTCATCTTGCCCTTCCTCATTATTAAATAATCATATTTTATCCTTTACATTGCCTTTATATATAATAATTCTACTATGTATTGTATTATTTTTGATAATATTGCAAGTTTATTCTTCGTACTGTTGGTACATGACATCATCAAACGACGGCAAATGATACGATCTATCCAAACGTTGTATTCATCAAATAATACAATACAATACATTATGAAACGACATGTAACAACCATCCAAATAAGCTGGGAAAGGAAACTTTAGAACACAGAAGTTACATAGTTGGCCGCTCGGCCAAATATATTAAATATTAATAGTCGTTATATACTAATTATGCACCGCTACACACATATGTACTTATATTATACATCTACCGGCTACTTTTCTGTTGGACGGTAATTTATGTTAATTTTTTGTTGCCTAGATCTGTTTTGGTCTTACAACTGAGTCCATATTGCTTGGCCTGATACAAAGCTCACCCTAGACAACAAAGCCTGTCTTTGAACCGTTAAATGCAAAAGAGAGTGCAGCAATATAGTACTTACCCTATTTGTTATCTTGTTTCAACCACAAAAAGAAAGAAAAACAATGGGAATGAAATGACAGAACAACGAACTCTACATAGTCATCTGAA
>AWOL01S0023164.1:44853-69545 GCA_000715115.1 Nicotiana otophora | reverse complement strand
TATGGCAATTTTTCTTTTTTTAATACTATTTCTCCCTTCATTTCTCTCATTTAAGTTATTTAATACAATGGAGTAATCAAGAATCCAATGTAGCAGTTTTCTAGAACATAGCCCATGTAGCTTTAACACTTGAATACCATTTCCATTTATCTTTGTTGTCTTTTATTTGCTTTAGAATTTAAGATTATACTTTCATAACACATACCACCTTAACTTCTACTATTTATAATATTCATAACTTATATGCATTTCATATTCATAACCCCAAATATTAAATTTAAAAAGTAACATACCTTATGGTATTCATCTATTTTTTCCTATATAAATTCATAACTTTGTTTCATGAGACCCATATCCAAAGTTACTCTTTTCACCCATTATCTCAAATAGTAATGTCGTCGTATTTACTGCAATATAGGATTCATATTTTAGTTTGGCTCTGTCACGACCCAAAACTCTCACCTTAAGGGTCGTGCTGTCACCTAGTTCCTTAGACTAGGTAAGCCTATCATATAACAAGATCAGCAGATAAATAGCAACTCAAATATTAATGAAAGCTAAAGAAGTACCATAATATAACCAAAAACAGAAATACAATAGTCTAATTCCAAAATACGCTAATACTGAGTCATAAGCTCTACAAAGAGTGTACAAGAAGTCTCAAAATACAACATTGTTTGGGATACAATATACAGTGGTAAGGAATCAACAGAAGGTGACTTCGGTGCCTGTGAGCGGAACAACATGTATACCTTGAAGTCTCTGCAGCTCTGGCTCGACATTATAGTGTCCAGCACGATCCGACATACCTGGATCTGCACAAAACTATGCAGAAGTGTAGTATGAGTACACCACAATATATACCCAGTAAGTGTCAAGACTAATCTCGGTTAAAGTAAAGACACTCAATAGTAAAAATAACATGTGCAAGATATCAAAATAAAACTGACAACGGAAAATATAACAAAACAAAATATTAACCACATCGATGAATGTTTAACAACAAGTCAATGTAAGAAAATATGCCTTTGCCAACAACATATCAATGGGATCAGGGTATGTGATAACATATTGGATTCCACCAACGACTCATAAAACACAAAGGAAAGTCGTTTAATAAAAACAAGAATTTTATCAAAACATCAACCCTCGGTTCCAACATATAAACAATAACAAGAATCACCCGTGATATATCTCATAACTATCCCCCACAAGCTTCTTTTATGTCGCCGCATGCACATTAACAATGGAATACATAATCTAGTCATAAATGAAGTCATAATGGAATGCCATTAACAACAGAATGCACATTAACATTATCTCGACTACCCATAACACCATAAGTCCATATATATGTTTGGTTTTCCAATCCGAGTCCAATTCGTCCCTCAAATCTCAAATTTTTATTTTTCAAAACATAATAAAAAATCCCCAAAATTCCAGAGAATGGTGCAAAAGTGACACTCACTTAGCATATGCGATGAAATACACCTTCGTAAAAGCGACATGCTCCTAGCCAACCTATTTCACATTTACGAGGCTTGCTTCGCAAATGCAAAGCCTGCCATCCACTGCCCCCTTCACAAATGCGATTGTTACTTTGCAAATGGGTATATGAAAATGCGAACTGGTGCTCGCATTTGCTATATTTGCAGCACCAGCACACAAGCAACTATGAATCAAGTCCAAACCAATCTGAAACACATTTGAAACTCACCCGAGCCCCCGGGGCTCCACACCAAACATCCACACAAGTCTAGAAACATCATACGATATTTCTCGCGATCTTAACGCAAACTCAAAACACCAAAAAACAAGTAGAACTACGAGTCAGACACCAAAACACATAGAATTCACAAGGAAACTCAAGAACCGCTAAAATCACAACCAAGCGCCCGATTACTATCAAACCAACTCTGAATGACACCAAACATTGCACATAAGTTTCAAATGACAAGAAGGATGTAATCCGAGTATCGAAACCAAAATCCAAACCCGATAGCCACAAAGTGAACATATGGTCAAACCTATGAAATTTCTAAGCTTCCAAATTACCAACTTTCGGCAATAAGAGCCAATTCAATATAGGAACCTCCAAATCCAATTCCAAGCATATTCCTAAGTAATAAATCACCATAAGAACCTATCGGAACCATCAAAATACCGTTACGTGGTCATTTTCACAACAGTCAAATCTCGATCAACACTCTTAACCTAAGGTTCCAAACTAAGAACCAAGCATTCCAAATCAACCCAAAACATTCCCGAAACCCAACCAACTATCCCCGCAACTCATGAAACCACAAATACATATACGGGAAGCTTCAAAAAGTAAAAAAGGGATCAAATACACAGAACAGCCGGTCGAGTCGTTACATTCTCCCCCTCTTAAATAAACGTTCATCCTCTAACAAGTATAGAGACATACTTTAAATTCCAAAAAGATGAAGATACCGGGAAATAATAGCATGCTCGGTCTCCCAAGTCGCCTCCTCGACCGGTTTCCCTCTCTATTGAACCTTCATTGATGCAATGTTCTCCGACCACAACTTCCGGACCTGCCTATCACAAATAGCCACCGGCTCCTCAACGTACGTCAAATGCTTGACCAGTTGGACTGAGCTAAAATTTAACATATGTGACGGATATCCATAGTACTTCCGGAGCATGGAAACACGGAAAACCATGTGAACTCCCGATAAACTTGGTGGTAATGCAAGTCTGTAGGCCACCTCACCCACTCTGTCAAGTATCTCAAAAGGACCAATATACCGAAGGCTCAACTTGCCCTTCTTACTGAACCCCATCAAACCCTTTTTGGGAGAAACATTGATTAGAAACTTCTCACCCACCATGAATTCTACATCACGAGCCTTTATATCAACATAACTCTTTTGCTTGGACTGCGATGTATAATGCCGCTTCTGAACCAACTTCATCTTCTCCAAAGCATCGTGGACCAAATCAGTGCCCATCAACCTAGCCTCCCTAGGCTCAAACAAACATACCGGAGAATGACATCGCCTCCCATATTAGGCCCCGTACGGAGCCATCTAGATGCTCGATTGATAGTTGTTGTTGTAGGCAAACTCTGCTAGTGGTATGAACTGGTCCTATGAGCCGCCAATCCATCCAGGGATGAAATGTCATACTCACCTGAATCAAATTTTCTCTAGGTACGTGGAAGCCAAACCACAAAATCTATAGTGATACGCTCCCACTTTCACTCCGGAATATCCTCTGAAGTAAACCACCCGGTCTCTAATGCTGGTACTTAACCTACTGACAGTTCAAATAGAAAACAACATACTCCACAATATCTTTCTTCATTCTTCTGCACTAGTACTGCTGCTTCAAATCATGGTAAATTTTCGTCGCACCTGGATTAATGGAATACCGCAAACTATGCGCCATTACAAGAATCCGCTCCAGCAACCCATCCACATTGGGCATACAAATTTGGCTCAATACCAAATTATCACTAATAGTCACCTCCTTAGCATCATTGTGCTGCACCGTGTCCTTAAGGGAAAGCAACTAGGGATAAACATACTGACATGCCTTGATACACTCAAACAAAGACGATCATGACACAACACAAGCAAGAGCCCGTCTAGGCTCTGAAATATCCAACCTCACAAATCTATTCGCCAAAGCATGAACATCCAAAGCTAACGATCGCTCCCCAACTGGAATAAAAGCAAGACTCCCCATGCTCTCAGCCTTCCTACTCAAAGCATCGGCCACCAAATTTGCCTTTCAGGGATGATAAAGAATGGTGATATCATAGTCCTTTAGTAGCTACAACCACCTATGTTGCGTCAGGTTAAGATCCTTTTTGTTTGAATAAGTGTTATAGTCTCATGTGATCCGTGAACACCTCAAATGACACACCGTAAGGATAGTCCCTCCAAATCAAAAGCGCGTGTACAATGGATGCTAACTAAAAATCGTGCATCGAGTAGTTATTCTGGTAAGGCTTGAACTCACAATATGTTGCATAAGAACCCGATGTTGAAGGTAAAACCAGAACTGGAGCTATAGTCACTGTAGGCATGAGCTTCTGAAAGCTCTCCTCACTCTCGTCTCACCACCTGAATGGGGCCCCATTTTGAGTCAGTCTGGTCAATGGAGCTGCAATGGATGAAAACCCTTCCACGAAACAACAATAATACCTAGCAAAACCTAGAAAATTCCGGAGTAGTAGAAAGTCAGGGCCAACTCTGACTTGCCTTAATATTCTTCATATCCACCTTAATCCCCTCACTATACACCACGTGACCCAAGAACGCCACCCAATCTAGCCAAAACTCGCACTTGTAGAATTTGGAATATAGCTATTTCTCCCTCAAAGTCCGGGGCACGATCCTTAAGTGCTACTCATGCGCCTCTCGGCTACGGGAATATAGGAGTATATCATTAATAAATACAATGATAAAGGAATCGAGATACCACTGAAACAATCTTTTAATCAAGTGCATAAAAGAAGCTAGGACATTGGTCATCCCAAAAGACATCACAAAGAACTCGTAGTGACCATAGCAGGTCCTGAAAGACGTATTCGATATATCCGACGACCGGATCCTCAACTGATGGTACCCCGATCTCAAACCAATATGTGAGAATACCCTAGCACTATGAAGTTGATCAAATAATTCATCAACACTTGGTGGTAGGTACTTGTTCTTAACCATAACCTTCTTCAGCCACCTATAGTCAATACACATCCTCATAGAATTGTCTTTTTTCTTCACAAATAGAACTGGGGCACCCCAAGGTGACGATGTTCCTTCTACTCCATTGGTTCCATGCGATAAGGTTGAATAGAGACGGGCTGAATGCCCAGCATAAGGTCAATACAAAAATCAATATCCCTATCAGGTTTCATGCCCGGTAGGTCTACTAGAAATACATCTGGAAACTCGCTTACTACCAGAATTGACTCAACGGTAGGAGTATAAGCACTAACATCCCTCACAAAGGCTAAGTAGTCCAAGCACCCTTTTTCAACCATTTGTTGTGCCTTTAGAAAAAGATACTACACAACTAGGTACATGACCCAATGCACCTCTCCATTCCATCCTTGGCAACCCCAGCATAGCTAATGTATTGATATTAACGTGACAATAAAGAATAGTGTGATTTTGGTGTCAATCAATCCATACCCAAAATCACATCAAAATCTACCATATAGAGTAATAGAAGGTCAATACTAGTCTTATAGCCCGATAGTTACCAGACAAGAGCGATATGTATGGTCTACCACAATAGAAACCCCAATAGGCATAGACACATAAATAAGGGTACACAAAGAATCACGAGACACTCAAAATATGAATCAAAATAGGATGACACATATAAATAAGTGGAACTCGAATCAAATAAAACTGATGGTTGACAACATCTAATGCAACAACCTTAGTCTAATCAGGGAAAGCATAAAAATGCACCTGACTTCCCCTCTAGGATGTCCTCTACCCGTATGTTCTCTACATGTACCCGTTAGTGCAGGTGAAGTAGCAACTAGAGCAGTAGCCATAGCCTAAATGGCCTGCGAGGTCCACCCCTTTGATGTCTGAGGCAATCCCTCACCATATGCCTTGTATAACAATACTCGAAACAACTCTGTTTCGGGCATGGATGTAGGTATTGAGTCTGACTCGGATGAATAAAATAACCGCTTTAGGATCCCAGCTGCAGGTGCACTAGAGGATGGCTGTCCAAAATAAGTACCTTGAGTTACGTTACTAGCTGGAGCACTACATTAAACCTGAAGTGCAAACTGAACTGGTCAATTGATAAAGCCTCTTCAATGACAGTTTGTAGCTTAACAATGGGAACCGCTAAATTCTCCAAAACTATGAGGCCTCTTGGCCTCTCTATCTCTGCTCTTCTATCCATTGATACGCTTCAACCTCCTACCAATCTCCAGAACCTGGTGGAATCGAGTCCTAGTCTCTAGCTCCTGTTCCAACCCAAATCTGAGGCTATAACTGCGTCCCTCAATAAATCTGTAGACTCTCTCTCTAACAGTGGAAACCCAAGAATGTGCATGACGAGATAACTCGATAAACCTCATAGCATACTCGGTCACGGTCATAGTCCCCTGGTGAAACCACTCAAACCTAGTGTGCAAGTCCCTCGAACTTTGTAGAATGAAGTCCCTCAAAATGAGATAAATGAACTAAGCCCAAGTGAGTGGTGCGGCACCAAATGGCCTACTCTCCTCATAAGTATGCCACCATCAATAAGACAGCCCCGTCAGCTGGAAAGTAGTAAGGTCGACCCCGATCAACTCCACTATGATATAGTATATAGAGTACAGTGACACTAGTCTAAGAAACCCTATGCATCCTTAGAAGGCCCATTGTTGCAATGAGGAGGATGATACTTTTAGAGCATCTCCAAGCTTTTTGCTTGTCCTCTAACACAACTAGCTTGCCCTTGGGTTGAACTACAACCACGGGCTGATTGTTATAACACTCGGAGCCAGATCAACATGAGCCCGCTATTTTATAGTGTGGGGGAGGGAATTTGAGCTCCTCTCCTATCCTGAGAAGTAGCTGGTGTAATCGGGACCAACCCCGCCTAATCCAAAGTACAAAACTGTAAGACCCTGTAAATATTCACCAAGAAATTAAGTTTTATGGTGCCAGGTTAAGCTAATGTGCCACAAATTACATTTTTTTTATTGTACAATGCATCATGGAGTTGGTAGAAGAATTTGTAAAAATGACAATAATGTGGTCCATTATGCTATAACGGATCTGTTCCGTTAACCACATAATTATCACGGAATGAATCAAAAGCAATTCAAATTTAAAAACCATTTTGTGGCCATTCTGTTGGCCGCATAACCATTACGCTGTCATGAAATTGCATGGCGGACTTGACCAGACCCAACCAAGAAATTGAAAACCCTTTTGCTACCATTCTATTAGCCGCATAACCATTCTGTTGGCTACATAACCATTCTGCTACCCCAATATGGCATCATAGAATTAACATACCATTTTGTGGCCTCTGCTGGCCACGTATCTGTTATGCTACCACTGAATGGCACCACATAATTGACATATGGGGTTATTTTTAAAAATTTTCTTACCCGACCCCATTTTGATTAGTAGCCTTCGGGGCTCATTTTGAAGCAAAAATCTATTATTTTAGAGATAAGTGATATTATATTGGAGAGAGAGGGAGAAGACCAACTCATTCTAATCATCAATCCTTTCCCCAGACTTGAAGTTTCAAGGGAAGCCACTCACTAGACCATCATCTACCCGGGTAAGACCTTCTCCTAAAACCTTCATGAAATTGCTATGGGTTTAATTAGGTTATATAATCTTAGATAGGCCATGCATGTAACATTAGGTGGTAGTACGTGGGGTTGTTGAACTATTTTGGGTAGTTTCTTGTTGAAGTTGGTTGAGGGGGGAGGGGATTACCATTATAGAGATTTGTAGTCAAATTTGCATAATATGTGTTTGAACAAACTCCCAAGAGACTTATGCCATGAGAATCCTTTTAATTAGTATCCAATTTTAGCTATCTTCCAATAGATTTATATTTCTAGAGGTGTTGGGACATTGTAGTAACTTAAGGAATGCTCGAGAAATGTATGTTGTCTAAAACTTTTCTCATAGAATTGAATTCCATGATGTTTTCATAAGTTTCAAGTATGGCTAGCCCAGGTTCCTAATTCCTATGTTTCAAGGTGATCGTAATAAATTTGATTATCCCGAGTAATCAATGTGTCAAAAGATGTATGTACTCAAAACATGTTCCAATTACTCCTATCTCATCATGATCTCCTTAGGGAATGAGTTCAAGTATGGTTTATGTGTTAAAGCGTTATCACTTCAATTTATGTTTCAAATGAAAGTCCATTATGCTTAACTTGGAAAGAATACTCAATGCGCATAATACCCCTAATGTTCATATTTATACTTAAGGCCTTGATTTCAAATGCTCTCATTTTTGATAATCTATAAAGATGCTTGAAAGGGAAAGAAGTGAGTTGGGGACATAAAGTGTGGCCACCGTGCCAATAATGAAAGTTATACTTGTGGACAATGGTGCCAATGTGATGAAATGACGTGTGAAAGATTTTGAAATGAGCCTTGAATCAACTGTTCCAAATTTACTCTAAACATAGAATTGCCTAAAGGCTTATGTACTCAAGTCGTGTTAAAATATAGCTGTTTCAACTAATACCTATGATTTGAACCACTGTTTTAGTCATAAATCACCATGCTCTCTTTTATAAACATCTCCAATGTGATTTGAATTTTTACATACTCATAAGTTGAAATTGGTGTTGCCCTTTTGGGAAAGAGTATTTTAATAATAAGTGGTGTATCATTCGTTTATGATTTTAACTCGCGCTTCAACTGCTAGTGATGTTGCTCCATTCTTTGGAAATGAATTGATTATGTTTAAAGCCTTCATTACTAATGAACCTAGAGTTGTGATTACCGGAATATTCCATATGTTGATGTTTATGATGATGATCCTTGAAAGTAAAGAAATGAAAATGTGGAATATGAGATATGACCACCGTGCCATGAATAAAAAATCATATGTGTGGCCAAAAGAGCCAATGAAATAATGATGTTGTGAATGGTCGAAAGTACTAATGAGGCTATATATGGTGTGAAAGGTTATGAGGTTAATGTATTTTTATTTTTGTTTTCTTTGTATGCAAAACAAAAATATTTTTGGAAGTATCGTTAGTCACCGAGGAAGAGTAGCTTGAAACAACCTAACCCTAAAACTACACGTGTCGGTGTAGGAGTTATTGAGGGTTAAATCCACTTATTGATATGATGAAATTATTTTCCTTAATTGGGATGAGATTATACCTCTTATTTAAGATGATTTAATTGCTAGCAGAGGGTAATATCTATTCCACTATACCCATAGCACCTATTGAGTTGAAGGAGTTGAAGGGACAACTTTAGGAGTTTATTGCTAAGGGTTTCATCAGGCCCAGTGTGTCCCCTTGGGGTGCACCGATTCTATTTATGAAGAAGAAGGATAGCTCTATAAGGATGTGTATTGATTATAGGCAACTGAACAAAGTTATTGTCAAGAACAAGTACCCACTACCGCATATCGATGATTTGTTTGATCACCTTGAGGGTGATAGTGTGTTCTCGAAGATTGATTTGAGATCAGGGTATCATTGATTGAAGCTTCGACCTTCAGATATTTTGAAGACAACTTTCAGGACTCGCTACGGTCACTATGAGTTTCTCATGATGTCATTTGGACTGACCAATGCCCCAACAACCTTTATGCACTTGATGAACAGTGTATTTCAACCCTATCTTGATTCCTTCATCATAGTTCTCATTGGTGACATATTGGTCTATTCACGTAGCCAGAAGTATCATGAGCAGCATCTAAGGATCGAGCTCCAGACTTAATTCTCCAAGGGTCATTATTGGCTTGATTCAGAGGAATTTTTGGGCCATGTGTTGTTTAGTGAGGGGATTAAGCTACATCCGAAGAAGCTGGAGGCACTTTGGAGTTGGCCCAGATCGACTTTTGCTATTGAGATCGGCAGTTTCCTTAGTTTTGTTGGGTATTACTGTCATTGTGTGGGGGGTTTCTCGTCCATTGTTGCACCTTTGACTAGATTGACCCAGAAGGGTGCCCAATTCAGGTGGCCCGATGAGTGTGAGGAGAGATTTCAGAAGCTCAAGACTGTCTTTACCACAGCTCCAGTTCCGGTTTTGCCTTCAACATCGAGTTCTTATACAGTTTATTGTGATGCTTTGTTGATTTGCATTGGATGTTTATTAATGTAGGATGGTAGAGTTATTGCATATGACTTACGTTAGTTGAATCCCCATGAGAAGAACTACCCTATGCATGATTTGGAGTTGGCAGCCATTATTCACGCATTGAAGATTTTGAGGTACTATCTCTACGGCATGGTTTATAAGGTGTTTACATATCATAGGAGTCTACATCACTTGTTCATGCAAAAAGATCTGAACTTAATGAAATGGAGGTGGTTATAACTATTAAAGGACTATGATATCACCAATTCTTTAACATCCGGGGAAGTCCAATGTGAGGGCCGATACATTAAGTAGGAAGGTTGAGAGCATGGGGAGTCTTGCTTATTCCAGTATAGGAGAGAACGTAAGCATTGGATGCTCATGCTTTGACCAATCAGTTGGATGTTTTGGAGCTGATCCAGGTTCTTGCTTGTGTGGTTTCACTGTCTTTCTTATTTGAGTGTGTCAGTGTAATGATCCATACTTGCTTGTCCTGAAGGTCATGGTGCAACACGGTGAGGTCAAGGAAGTTACTATTGGAGATGATGCAGGGTCGGTTCTATGTGCCGAATGTGGATGGGATGCGAGATTGGATACTTGTGGAGCCCCACAGTTCACAGTATTCTATTTATTCGGGTGCCGCAAAGATGTACTAGATTTGAGGCAGCACTATTGGTGGCAGAGGATGGAGAATGATATTATTGATTATGTTGCATGGTATTGAACTATCAGCAAGGGATGTACAAGCATCAGAAACCGGGTGGTTTGCTTCACAGGCTTGACATTCCAGAGTGGAAGTGGAAGCGTATCACCATGGATTTTGTAGTTAGACTTCCACGGGCCTTGAGGAAATTTGATGTAGTATGGGTCATTGTGGACAGACTGACCAATTCTTTACACTTCATTCTAGTCGTAATATATACTATTATGAGTTGTTGGCTCAAATTTATATTCGTGAGATTGTTCGCCTTCATGGTGTGCCCGTATCTATTATCTCAGATTGAGACACTCAGTTCACATCGTAATTTAGTCGACTTGAGCATAGCATTTCATCCCTAGACAGACGGGTAGTCTGAGCACACTATTCATATCTTGGAGGACATGTTACGTGCCTGTGTCATTAACTTTGGAGGTTCATGGGATCAGTTTTTTCCGTTAATAGAGTTCACCTACCACAACAACTATCAGTCGAGTATCCAGAGGGCTCCGTATGAGGCCTAACAAAGGAGGCAATGTTGTTCTCTGGTTTGTTGGTTTGAGCCTGGGGAGGGTAGGTTGTAAGGAGTTGACCTGATCCATGATGCTTCGGAGAAGGTGAAGTTGATTTTGGAGTGGCTTCGTATAGCTAAATACAGGCAGAAGAGTTATGATGACATGAAGGCTCGTAATGTTGCATATATGGTGAGGGAGAAGGTTCTGTTTAGAGTTTCACCTAAGAAGGGTGTTATGAGGTCCGAGAATAAGGACAGGTTGAGCCCTAGGTATATCGGTCCTTTGGAGGTTCTTGAGAGAGTAGGAGAGGTGGCCTACAGACTTGCCTTGACACCTAATATATGAGGGGTTCACTTAATATTTCATGTTTCGATGCTTCGAAAGTATGATGGTGATGCGCCTCATATTTTGGACTTCACTACAGGGTAGTTCGATAGGGATTTGACTTACATTTTGGAGCTGGTGGCTATTTTGGATCGGCAGGTACANTGTTTAGAGTTTCACCCATGAAGGGTGTTATGAGGTCCAAGAATAAGGACAGGTTGAGCCCTAGGTATATCGGTCCTTTGGAGGTTATTGAGAGAGTGGGAGAGGTGGCCTACAGACTTGCCTTGACACCAAATCTATTAGGGGTTCACTCAATATTTCATGTTTCGATGCTCCGGAAGTATGATGGTGATGCGTCTCATATTTTGGACTTCACTACGGTGTAGTTCGATAGGGATTTGACTTACATTTTGGAGCTGCTGGCTATTTTGGATAGGCAGGTTTGGAAGCTGAGGTCAAAGAATATAGTGTCAGTGAAGGTGTATTAGAGAGGTCAGCTAGTGTAGGAGGCTACTTAGGAGACTGAGCAGGAGATGCATAGTAGATATCCTCACCTTTTTGAGACTCATGGTATGATGCTAGACTCGTTCAAGTATGAAAACTTGTTTAAGAATGGGAAAATAGAAGGCCCTGGCCGGTCGTTTTGAGTACTTTAGCACAGGTTCCCCTATTTGGTGCTTTACGTCTGTGTTTTTTAGGTTTCATGACATGCTAGGTGGTTGGTTTGGCTTCGGGGATGTTTTGTAGTGAATTGGAACACTTAGTCCCAAGGTTGGAAGCTTAAGCTAAAAGAGTTTACAAGAGTTTGACCTTTGCGTAGATAACTACGGAATGGGGTTTTGATGGTTCTAATAGCTTTGTATGGTAATTTTGAACTCAGTCCTATGTCCAGATGTTGATTTGGATGTCCGTAGGTTGATTTGGTGTCGTTTGGAAAAAGTTGGAAAATGGAATGTTTGGAAGGTTAATAGGTTTGATCGAGAGTTGAATTTGATGATATCAGGTTCGTATCTTAGTTCCCAAAGTTGCGATAGTTTTGTTGTGTCATTTGGGACCTGCATGTAAAATTTGAGGTCCTTCAGAGTTGATTTGATATGATTTGACGTGAGTTTTAAAAGATGAAAGTTCATTAGTTCATTAGGCTTATATTGAGATGTGACTTGAGGTTTTGATGTTGTTTTATTTTATTTGAGGACTCGAGAAGGTTCTTGTTATGTTTTAGTATTGATTTGTAAGTTTGGACGGGTTCCCAGGGGCCTCGGGGGGTGTTTTAAATAGAGCTCGGGCCATTTTGGGACTTGGTGTTATTTTTGAAGCTTTTGACTTCTGGCGCTTTCGCACCTACAGTAGGATTGGCCGCAGATGCAGAGACACAAGTTCAACTTTTGTTGCGCAGGTTTAGGGTTTTCTTTGCCATGGGAGGTTCGTAGAATTCCGCACAAGCGGATGTACTTCTACGAGGAGGGGTCCACAGAAGAAGAGTTTGGCTGAAGCAGGATAGACCGTAGATGCGGAAGGGCTCCATAGGTGCGAGAGTATGTCAGCAGAAGCGACAGGTTTGGATATAAGTGGAGTTCACATCTGCATGACTTTGGCCGCAAATACGATATCGCAGATGCATTGTTATGGATCATAGATGCAATTTTGCTGGTAGACTCTATAATATCAAGGGTTTGAGTGTTTTTCTCATTTTTGTTTTTGCGGAGCTCGGTCCAAGGCGACCTCTAGAGTGCTTTTCCTAATTGAAGAGCTAATTGAAATTTAATCTCTTTTGATGATAGATATTGATTTTCCATTGATTAATACACCTAATATTCATGAATTTAAGTTGGGATTTGGTGGTTTTTGGACTATGTTATTTGAGATTGATATTTGATGCTTTGAGGGGCGATTTGTGATTGGAATTTGATGAATTTGGTATGGTTGGACTCTTAAGCGAATTGGTATTTGGAATATGTGAGTTTTTTCGGATTCCGAGGCACGAGCCTGAGGTTGACTTTTTCGGTTGACTCTTTGATTTTGGTTAAAGATCCTATCTATATTATTTGGAATCAATTCCTATGGCTTTTATTGATTATATAAAGTTAATTTGGCTAGATTCGGGTCGTATGGAGGTTGATTCACGTGGGATGGGCTTGTTAGAGGAGTGATTTTGCTTGATTGAGGTAAGTATCTTACCAAAACATGGTTGTGGCACTAGTTGCCTAAGTTATTTGTGATATCTATGCTCTATGGGTGGTGCACATGTGCGGGGCTGAACCTATATGCATGCACCGGGGTGCTTATCCATGCTTGGGGTAGTGCTTAGGTTATGAAATTCCTTGAATAGATTGTCAAGATATATGTTGTAATGTTTCTCATATGTGTACCACGTTGTGACCTAATTGAGCCACATTTGATGTTACATAGAAGTCGGTCTCATGATTTAACTTGATAATTGTTGTTTTTGTGATGGAATTGCTAATTTGAGTTAACATAGCACACTTTTCACCGACATACACCATACCATGTCATTTATATCAGTCCAGGAGTATGCTATTTGATATTCATTGGTCATGTACATATAATCTTATATATATGTTTTTTGTGTGATATGATTTGGACTGATAGCCCGCGTCCACACCAGGGGGGTTGAGATATTGAGCTTGTGACGACACCTGGTGGATTGTAATTATTGGCACATGAGTTATTCGTGGAGCATATCTAGCCTTTGTGCGGGATGTCAGTTCTAACACTCCTCCCGTTGAGTCAGTTTCGGTGGTGAGATATTTCCCATATGTATTCCAGTTGATCTATCGGCCTTGATGCTCGATAGGGATATTGATTTTATTATTGACTTGATGTCGGGCACTCATCCCATTTCTATTCCACCATATCGTATGACACTAACAAAATTAAAAGAGTTAAAGGAACAACTTCAGCAGTAGGTTGATAAGTGTTTTATCCGACCCAGTGTCTCACATTGGGGTGCTCTAGTTCTATTTGTGAAGATGAAAGACGTCTCTACGAGGATGTGTATTAACTATAGAAAGATGAACAAATTTATAATCAAGAAAAGGTACCCACTACCACTCATTCATGACTTATTTGACCAGTTTCAGGGTGCTAGAGTGTTCTCGAAGATTGATTTGAGGACAGGGTATCATCAGTTGATGATTCGTGAATCAGAATTCCCGATGACTGCTTTCAGGACTCAGTATGGTCAGTACGAGTTTGTAGTGATGTCATTTGGGCTGACTAATGCCCCAACAATATTTATGCACATAACGAACAGTGTGTTCCAGCTATGTCTTGATTCTTTCATCATATGTTCATTGACGATATTTTGGTGTATTCTCGCAGTCGGGAGGACCATGAGTAGAACTTGAGGAACGTGCTCCAAATAATGAGAGAGAAGAAGTTATATGCAAAATTCTCCAAGTGTGAGTTTTGGCTTGATTCGGTGGCAGTTTTGGGTCACATGGTGTCTAATGAGGGGATCAAGGTAGATCCGAAGAAGATTGAGGCAGTTCAGAATTGGCCCTGACCGTCTTCAGTTACTGAGATCCGTAGTTTCCTTGGTTTGGCCGGATATTATCATCGTTTCGTATATGATTCTCATCCATTGCTGCACCTTTGACTAGATTGACCTATAAAGGTGCTCCTTTCAGATGGTCCGACAAGTGTGAGGTGAATTTTCAGAAGCTCAAGACTACAATGAGTACGGCCCCAGTGCTTGTGTTACCTACAAGTTTTGGGTCTTACATTTTGTATTGTGATGCATCACGTATTGGGCTTGGCGCGGTGTTAATGCAAGACGGTAGGGTGATTGCCTACGCGTCTCGACAGTTACCCTGTGCATGACTTAGAATTGGTATCTATTGTTCACACATTGAAGATTTGGAGGAAATATCTATATGGTGTATTATGTGAGGTCTATACCGACCAATAGAGTCTCCAGTATTTGTTCAAGCGCAAGAACCTTAATTTGAAGCAGCGAAGATGGTTAAAGTTGCTGAAAGACTATGAGATCACCATTTTGTATCATCTCGGGAAGGCCAATGTGGTGGTCCATTCCTTGAGTGCAAAGACTCAGAGTATGGGCAATTTGGCATATTTTGCGGCAGCAGAGAGGCCACTATCCATGGATGTTCAGGCTTTGCCAATCAGTTTGTGAGACTGGATTTTTCGGAGCCTAGCCGGGTTCTTGCTGTAAGGACCTGTAAAATCTTTCCTAAAATAACCTGAGGTTTCGTAGTGCCGAGGTAGGCATATGTGTTAATGATAGTTGGTGGAAAGTATTTTGCAGAATTGGGAATTTCTATGGCCCATTATACTGCCGCCGAATCACTCTATGGGCCACATAATGGCAGCCGAGTGAGGCAGTCATTTGGGACATTTTTGGATGTATTTCGCGGCCCATTATGCGACAGCAAAACGATTTCGCAGGCCGCACACTGATCGTAGAGCCAACTTGGAAATTTTGCGGAGGGAGGTTCTGCGGCGCGTCATGCGACCGCAGAACAGGTCTGTATACCGCAAAGTGGGGCAGACTAGGCCAGTTCCAGAGGGCCATTTTGCGGCCTATTTCGCGGACCGTAGATCCCATTTCGGAGCTTCATTTTTGGGTTTTTATAACCCGACCCCATTTCGTTATCTAGACCCTATAGACCTTTTTCTAAAGGGAGAACTTGATATTTGGAGAGAGAGAAAAGGCTCTAGATAGGGAGAGAGTTCCTCAATCAATTATTCCCAATTCGTACTCAAAATCTTGGAATAATTAACAAGGCAAGCACACTAGGTCATCATCCTAGATGTAAGATTCTACACCCTATCTCTTAATTTCGAATTTTAACTATAAATGGGCAAGTAGTAAGATAATTCATGGGCATGAGAATGGCTTATTTTGCATGCATGATTGATCAGGGGATGTAGGGAGACTGTTGAGCTAAAATAGTAAAGAATGAGTTGTGGGGTGAAGGAATCCTCCATAAAAGGACCTTGAAACCTTAATGTACACCTAGTGCTTGATAAAATGCTCAAATGAGCTAGAACCATGATCATCTTCCAAATTTTGGTTCAATTTGCTACTTTTCTAAAATAGATTGAAGTTTCTAAGATTTATGGAACATTTAGAGTTAAGGAAGATCAAGTAAGGCATGTTGGCTAAATACTTATCTTAAAATTTAACCCCACAATATTCATGTAAGTCCATAGTTGCTTATTGTGAATCGATTACCCGGATAAGTTGGTGTCAAAAGACATATGTTATCAATATGTAATTCAAATGCTCATGTTATGTTATAATACTATTTGAGAATGTGTTCAAAGTAGGGCTTGAATATATAAATTCCTTGACCTCAAGTTGTGTTTCGAAGGAAAGCAAATGAAAGCTTGTGTAAGAAATCGTAATGTGCCTAAAACTCCTATTTGCTCAAACGTGTGTTTAAATGTATTGAATAGAAAGGCCTTGTTGTCGGAAAGTCCATGATTATGGTTGAAAGTAAAAAGGTTTGCATGAAATATGAAACATGAAATATGAATCACGTAATGAGAAATGTGAAATATGAAATGTGAAATATGACACACGACAAATGTTCCAAGATAAATAATACAATTGTGACCATTAGTGCCAATGAAATGAAGAGATGTGTAAGAAATATAAAACGGGATGAATAGAAAAGGGTGATATCTCACATGAGACGGCCTAGCCGATCGGGTCATGATCGGATGCCATACCGCACACATGGCGGTGACTGTATTAGAATTGTTATTGAAATTATGATTTGGTTGATGTCTCGCATGAGATGGCCTAGCCGATCAAATCTTGATCGGACGCCATGCCTCACACATGGCGGTGACTGTGTTAGAATTGTAATTGAAATTGTGATTTGGTTGATGTCTCGCATGAGGCGTCCTAGCCTATCGGGTCATGATCGGATTCCATGCCGCATACACGGTGGTGACTGTGTTGGAAATTGTAATCGAAATTGTGAATTGTGGTATACCGGTACAAAAGATTTTCCACCTTAAAATTTGGAAATTTATTTAAAACTTAACTTATCTCTAATTTTATATTTTGTAATTGTATGAGGCTTTCACTGATATTATGATTGTCCTTACTTGCATTACTGCTCGTTTCTTTGAGACAGTGTTTAGTCATATATACTAGTCCCTTTTGTCGGGGCGCTACATCTTTAATGGATGCAAGTGGTTCCACAGCAGGCGACACTAATCAGCGATAGCACTACACGTTTTCCTAGTTTATTTGGTGAGCCCCATTTCACTCGGGGTCATGTATCTTTTGTTCATTTTATCACCTTATTTTGAGGTATAGCCAAAGCCTTGTTTCCGGCACTATCATTGTACTCTTTTATATCTAATAGAGGTTCTGTAGACATAGCGTGGGTGGTATGTTGGTATGGGGAAAGTCAAATTGGTAATGATGTAATTGTATTACATGTTCCACATCAAACTATGAAAGAGTATGTATTTTGAAACTTATTAATGATGTAACTACTGATAAAGAGTTTGAGTTGTTCTTTACTTGATCCTCCTCACCGCTTAATTAATGAATTGGATTTTACTGTTATTCTTAAATAAGTTCGGGTAGAAGGTAATGTACAGGCTTGCTCGGCCAGGTTATCTCGGTTAAGCGCCGGTCGTACTCCCCGAGTTTAGGACGTGACAGTTTCTTGCGTGGTTTCTCGGTCTTCTCTGTACGAGCACATTAAAGTGCATAAGTATGACAATCCCTATTTGATTTCCCTTAAGGACATAATGCAGCACGACGATGCTAAGGAGGTTTCAATTAGAGATAATAGGGTGTTGTAAATGTAGGGCCAGATATGTGTGCCCAATGTGGATGGGTTTCATGAGTCTATCCTTGAAGAGGCCCACACTTTGAGGTATTCCATTCATCTAGGTGTCGCTAAGATGTATCAAGATTTGAGTCAGCACTATTTGTCATGCCCTAAACCTGAAGAGGCATGGTCGGCACCCGGTGCCATACTCGGCCCTAGCGTACCACTCTGTAACTGTGAACTCTGGAGGGGTAACCCTCAACTTAGGCCGATGAGGCCATATTTTAAATCGTCTGAAAATAATGCCTCACTCATATGTGGGGTAAACATGCCCAAAGCTGATATATATAACTGTGCAGGCCGACGAAGCTGCCATGAACATCTACTAATATATACAAAATATATATGACTCGTCTACAAGACTCCAAAGATAGTTAAACTGTATCATTGTCGGGACAGGGCCTCGACCTACCCATCAAACCTGTATATATAGAATGGACTCCAAGGTCTAGACCTAGTAACTCTGAGGAAGTGGAGCTTACCAACCAAGCTGATGTTTGACTTTGTCTGTTGGGAAGGTCTATCCAACTGTCTATCTGGACCTGCAGGCATGAAATGCAGCATCCCCGGCAAAAGGGACGTCAGTACAAAATAATGTACCGAGTATGTAAGAAAAATAGAATAACTGAAAGCTGCAACTGAACTGATAATACAATAACTGAAAGTAACTGGGAGTCAAAGATAATCTGAATATATGCTTACCTGCTGATAGTGACTTAACTCTCTCAATATAATAAGTAAAATAGTTGTCCGGAACTATAAGGCTCGGTGTGTGTAACTGCTCTACCGTAGTAGGCTCGCTCGTAGGCGCTCTATCATACTAGGGTCTGTATCTCGGCCATTCTGGGCTTGCTCATAGGTGCTCGACCATAATAGGCTCGGTATATAACGTACCATCTGATAAGAGGTTGCCTAATAGGGTCCTGCCCATCGATTATAGCTCAATGGTGGTGAAAATACTGAAATACTGTATATATACATATAGATCCTATGCTCTCTGGACTGGAAGAAGACATAACTTAACTGAATAGAAAGTCTCAATACGGGAGAATACTGTAACTTAAGAGACTAGGCCAATGTACATAAATTAAGGAATATGAACTTCTCTTTATGTCTAATTATCAAACACATATAGCTAATGGATCATGCCAAAATGAAGAAAAGGTTTAGCCTTAGCATATCTTAACCTCGTTGAGTCCTTAATAGCTTCCAAGAAACTTTTCAAACAACTCAACTCAGTCTACCATAGCATAAAGAGATTCAAAATCAGTGCTGAATAAAGGCTTAGTCTGTAACTTAAGCTAGTACCTTGTTTTATGTAAATTTGGGCAGCATCTCCCTGTAACAAGGTCCTTATCCAATAACATATACCAATAACAACAACCAGAGCAATATAACAAGAACAACATCAACAATACGGTACATAATATTTCATTAACAAGTCATCAACATATCACGACGAGCGGAAAGCTCGGATTGAATCCCTTTAGCACCCCTCAACCCCATTATCATTCATTATTGAACTTAGTAATATATTCAGTATAATAACCAATACCTTTTAAAGGATTTCCAACCTTGTACGCAATTTTAAAGTTACCCGAAATAGCCCAACGCAAGATAATATCACTGTCGAAAACATCCAAGTGCTTTATAGCCATTTCCTTTTCTATTTACCAATTTCCTCAACAAGATTGACATGTAAACCAACATAATCATACTAACAACATAATATCCAACTTAGTTTCCATAATTGCCAGCCACTTAAAGTTCATAAGAGAAACTTTCAAATCAATCCACCAAGAACAACAACATCTCAAGCTAATCCATGTATTATCTTGTAGTTTATCATCCTAACAAATTAACCAACATATAAGGAAGCTTAAGCAAAATTAGTAGGCTGTTATACTCACCTTAGACAGTCGCAAAAGGTTGAAATTTCAGCCAAACACAGCCCGCAACTATCCTCAATGACAACACAACCTCAAAGAGGTGTTGTTCTTCACTAGAACTCACTTTGTAAGCTTTTCAAAGATGATTTCATTTCTAAGCTTACATCAATTGACTTACGACGTACTCTTACGTACTAAAACATGGGGTGTAACATTATTCCCCCATTTGGAACATTCGTCCTTGAATGTTGACTGATGCGCTTATCAATCTAATAACCTATAGCTCTTACAAATACTTTATTGCTATCCTTTTCGTCTAAGCACCTGTTCTGTGAATAAATCCAAAGGCCAGGGCATTCCCTCTTTAGGACGCTTTCTCACACCATGACTTGTGGTCGGAATTGTTCCAATATCGTAACTGTTGCTGCCTTATGTCATGCAGCCTGTACGACTCTGTCCTTATATGTGCACCTATGTGATTCTTCTCTCCTTTGTCTTCCAGATTTTAGCCAATCTCTAGGCCTCACTTTGTGAACATATACAGAACTATGACAAGTTGTCCCTCTAGTCATCCATAGGTGTACTGAAGTTCTTCGCTCGGTACTTGTCGAACTTACGACTATTGCTATATCTTGTTTCATAGCCTCGATTAGCTATGCTTATGGCTTTACTATATCTAGGTAGCTTATACTATACCACAACACTTGCGTTGATTTATTATTACCAAGGTCTGCTACCCAACTCCAGGTTACTCTCTCGCTGCTTATCCTATATGTATAAATCTAAAGTCCATTAGTTCTTCCTCATTACTGTTCATGTTAAGAATGATGGCCCAATCGCATCTCATGCTTTGGAACTTTTTTCCATATGTTGTTGATTCACCTTAATGTTGATCTATAATATACCATTGATAACTTGAAACCTTTTACGTGATACATTATTGTTAGGGCTCACGTATCATCATGGAACATCTGAAGTCATTTGCCTGATCCACCTAGGGACGATACAATACTTCATTAACTGTATTTCATAGCATTCTAAGGTGGTTCATCTTATGGGGGTATTCTAATCATGTGCAATTCATGAAATTCCTTTTTCTCTAAATCATTACTCAATCGAAGGCCGAAATGTCATCCACTTATCAATTATCACAATTACACCCTTATTCTACTACCAGGGCATCATTCCCTCTTTTCTAAATGCTCCTAGTCTTAAAATCCTCCGAGTTCATTCATGCTATACTGAGCTTTTTATAACTTATGGAAACCATCAGGTCTCTTGTTATGATGGGTTTAATCATGAGGAGTTACCTATTCTCATCACCTTCTCACTCTCATTTTCTTATCCTTACTCATGTCTACCTAGACCATTATCACCTTAACATACTTTAGCTTTCGACCTACATATATCTATTTATACTACTCGCAACCTTCCTTTAACTTGCTAGCACCATAGATTTCTTTATTTTATTCCGGAACCTCAAGAGAGACATCATATCGTCTCTAACTCTTCTTTACTCTCTTAACTAGGTCTTAGGTTATTCTGGAACCTCAAGAGAGACATCATATGCCACTGAAGACACAACTATCATTTCTTGATACATAATTACGACGCTTGTAGCCCTCTATTTGATATCTGGATTATTCGTAACCTTCTGTACTTAGGCATCTCGTACCTTCTTCACCTGTACCTTACTTACCTTTAAATCTTGTATCGTATCTTCTATATCTTTCATAAACTCCCTTCCATATAGGTGGAATTCACATCCACACCTTAATGCTTTACTATAATACTTGCACGTCATGTGCATACACAATTCGGCGGAAGCTTCATACTGACATCTTATGGTGTTGGTACTTTTCTAACAAGATTTATTGTAGAGTAGTTATAGACTGTGGCCGTTGTACTATCTCTTTTGTACCTCTGATATTTACAGTGATTCTATGATGTTCTGAATCACCATTTCTATACTCATCGGGGTCTAATAATCAGACTCCTAAATCACTTAGCTGATGTAACTCTTTAGTTTCCTCTTCTATCTCAGCCTTTAAGTATGCTTATGCTATCTTCTGATCTGCGGCTCAGGGTATTAGTTATTTATTTAGCCCCTCGTGGACGCTGTAACACCCCGGAAAATTTTGAAGTATTTCAGTGTAAAGCCCCGTAATATTCGCAAGTGAATTCAAGGTTTCGTGGTGCCGGAGTGGGCTTATGTGTTTGAGGATGGTATAAGAATTCAGACTTTTTGGGTTGAACAATGCACCAGAAATTAAAGGAAAGGTTTTGGCGGAAAAGCGCGTTTATGCGGCCCATTATGCAGTCGCATAATCACTCTACGGACCGCATAATGGCCGCAGAATGAAGCAGTAAGTTTAGCCAACTTGAGGTCATTTTTGCGGTCGATTATGTGACCGCATAATCAATATGCGGACCGCATATCGATCGCATAATCCCTCTTGAATTTTTGAGGAGGGAGTTCTCCGGTGCATTATGCAACCGCAAAACGAGTATGCGGACCCCATACTGGTCGCATACCTGTGCCGTAAATTCAGGCCCCTGAGAGCCATTTCTGTAGTCACTTTATGGACCGCATAACCATTATGCGGTCGCATATGGGACCGTAGACCTGTGTCGGGGCACCCATTTTCTTAATTTAAAACCCAACCCCCATTCCATTAAAATACCCCTTAGGTCTATTTTGAGCTCATTTTCAGATGTTTCTAGAGTGAGAGAGAGAGGGTTCAAGAGGGAGGGTCTAAGTTTTCATCAAATTGATCTTCAATCATCACTCAAAGCCTTTGAAATATTCAAGTAGAGCACCAAACTGCTTCACCCTAAAAGGTAAGGCTTCATCACCCCAGCTCTTAATTTCAAACATAGTTATAATGCGGTATTAGTGTCATACTTCATGGGTATGAGGGTGGTTCATCTTGCATGCATGTGATAAAGAGTGGGAAAAATTAAAAAGTGAACTAGAACCATGAACGTTTTTTCTAATTTTGGGTTTAATTTGTATATTGTTAAAATAGATTGAGGTTGCTAAGGGTTACGAAAAATTGTAGAGTCTAAAGAAGCACAATTGAGGTATGTTGGCTAAACTTTCTTTCTTGGAATTGAATTCCATAATGTTTCTGTAAGTTTCAAAGTGTGGGTTACGTATTAAAAGGTTATGGCTTCGAGTCGTGTTTCAATGAAAGATAGAATTGTCTAAATGCTTTTGTACTAAATTCATTCCCATTAGTGGCTGCTTTAACTAATGCTTTGATTTATAAATACATCCAGTGTGATTCGAGTTCTATTTACTCGTGTGTTGAAATTGTACATTGTCATATTTGGGGGATAGTATTGCAAGAGTAAATGGTGTATTGACTGTTTATGATTTTTCATGTGTGTTTCTATTGTTGGTTGGTATGCTTCATTCTTTGGGAAGAAACCATTTGTGTTTGAATTTTCCATTTCAAATGGATTTGAAGTATATGTTTCTAAAATATCCTATATGTTGATAATTGATGGTGATCTTTGAAATTGAAAGAGGTGAAAGTGTGGAATATGAAATACGTCCATCGTACCAGGAATAAAGAATCTTGTGAATGGCCTAATGAGCCAAGGAAATATTGTGGTTGTGAATGACTGGAAATACTAATGAGAATTCATACAATGTGAAAGATGTTGAGGTGAGTACAACTGTATTTATGATATTTCTATTTATAAATCAAATAAAAACTATTTTTGGGAGCATCGTTAGCAATACCGAGGAAGGGTGGGTCATAAGGCCTACACCTGAAACTACACATGCCGGTGTAGGGGTGGATTGTGATATTATTCCCCTTAATTGGGATGAAACTGGAACCTTTGTAGATTGGAAAAGTCAACCCGCACGGCATATGTGGGAAGGCAGCCTAGCTGATCGGGTGGAGATCAGACGCCATATTGCACATATGGTTGTACTACTCTTGGTAACAACTTTCTTTCGCATCACATGTCAAACCACATTGTTCGTGGGGAGATGGCCTAGCCGATCGAGGGTGATCGGACTCCGTTCTTACAAAGACGGTGGTATATCGATGCTAATGATCTCCCAACCAAAATTATATATGAAGTTTGTATTTTTGAAATTATTATGTTTTAACTGGACGTTTGGATATTATTGATTGTGACTTGCTGTTTTTATGTGTTGCCTTTTCTTATATGGGCATTCTATTTTGAAAGAGGATTTTTAGCTATAGATGCTAGTGCTATTCGACAGTACTAACATCTCTTTTGCCGGGGGCGCTGCATATTTAATGGATGCAGGTGGTTCTTCAGCAGGCGACATTGATCAGTAATAGCAGTACACTCTTTTCAGCTGATTTGGTGAGCCCTACTTCATTTCGGGGTCATGTATATTTTGTTTCTCATGTACAGTGTTTTGAGGTATAGCCGGGGCCTTGTTACCGGCATTTCCATATTACTCTTCTATTGTACTTAGAGGCTCCGTAGACAGGTTGTGGGTTATGGTTGATGTCAGGGATTGAACTAGAAATGTTGGTACTTAGAAATTATGTTTTTCATTAATTCTATAAACTCATAATGTTTTGGAAATTATGAATGAAGCTACTAATGGGAATGAAAAGGAAGTTGTTAATAAAATCTTT